>JAQLOM010001298.1:0-10373 GCA_030068315.1 Chrysichthys thysi | reverse complement strand
TCAAGTTATTTCAGTGACCATTGTGGGTTTTTCTTTCTTTAACAGAAGGGTACCAACAATTTTGTCCACGTGTGTATATTCAACCTAGACTTAAACATTGAGATTATGAAGCATTATATCTGAGTTCTGAACACTAATTGGAAGGTTATTCCATAACTGTGGGGCTTTATAAAAGCAAGATCTGCCCCCTGCTGTTGTCATGGATCCACCCGCACGGAGCGCGTGCACGCACATCCGCTTCAAGGACTCCCACTAGCAGTGCAATCAAAAGGACTCGCACCGCTCATCTACGGCGCTGTGAGCGCATACGCGAGGCGTCTCTCAAACACGAGCTCACCGGAATCATTTACAGGTGTTCCATATCAGTCACTAATCACCACAGACTATAAATAGATTTGGATATATGCACTTCGGTGTGAAACATTGTTTAACCACCTCCGCGCGTGTTACTCTGTCAAGCCGTTCAAATCTTTTCACTTCCAGGTTTGTGATTCTCGCTCCCGTTACTCGGTTTCCTGATTCTGGTTTGTCTCCTCTGTGTTGTTTGCTGATCAGTGACCCTGCCTGTTTTGACTAAGCTTTCTGTCTGCCGTCTCTGTACTTCTGCCTGATTTCTTAATAAAACTTCCTTTGGGGATTTTTAAGAACTTCAGCCTGCATTTGTGTCCGCACTTCAGCCCTTGCTTCCTGACAGAATGTTTCGCCACGAAAAGGACACAGCGGGATCAGAAGCAGATGACATTTGGTACACTGGCTCTACCTGGTTTCCATGTCGCTACTGGTTACCCTCCCTAGAAGCCTATGATGGGGTGGATTCCTCACCGACCGGCTTCCTCCTGAACTGTGACTTGCTTTTTGAAAGTCTGCTAGAGCCTAAACCCCTGGATGACATTTGGGTCACGACCATGGTAGGCTGGCTAAAGGGACCCACATGGATGTTTTTTGAGGGTCTGTATGCCAGTAAGCACTCTTGCCTCCAACACCCAGGGGATTTTGGGAAGATGCTACATCGGTTCCACAGCACCTTCAGGAAGACCGGAACTGCTCCAAGGAACCCTCTCATGGCCAAAATGGAGGTACCAGCCCCCAGACTCCCTCGGGCTCCCAGGCAATAGGGGGAAAGAAGGTAGGTGGTCAACTCTGAGGCCCAAATTCATGAGAGGCCTCTTCCAGAAGACGAATTCCTGGCCGCCGTTGCTCATCCTCTCCCAGCCGATGACGCCCTAGTCTCTGTTGCCCAGCCTCCTCCAGATGACGCCCCTGCCGTCATCACCGAGGCACTCCCAGACGCCTTGGTCATTGCTGATGCTCCTCCAGGTGTCACTGACTCTCCAACCACGAGCAAGAAGGCAGGAACTTCTCCAAAGAGCCCTCTGGCAGCCAGAAAAGAGGCATTCACTCTCAAGCCCCCTCTAGTGGCCAAGACGGAGGAAACTGCCACCAGACTTCCTCATGCACCCAGGAGAAGAAGGAAAAGAAAGCAGGTGGTCGTCGCCCATCCTTTTCCAGATGATGAGGCCCCTGCAGTCGCCCCAGACGTCACCAACGCCCCTGCAGTCGCTCTTCCAGAAGTCACCGCCGCTCCTGCAGTCGCCCCAGATGTCACTGATGCCCCTGCAGTTGCTCTTCCAGACATCGCTGATGCTCCTGCCAACTCTCTTCCAGACGGCACTGACTCTCTTCCAGATGGCACCGACTCCCTTCCAGACTCTCTTCCAGACATCGCTCGCACAGACGTTGCCCCAGACGATGCTTGTCCAGATGTCGCTCGTCCAGATGACGTTTGTCCAGACGTCGCTCCTCCAGACGTCACTCCAGACGACACTCATCCAGACGTTGCTCCAGACGACGCTCGTCCAGATGTCGCTGGTCCAGCTGTCATGGATCCTCCTGCAGTCGTTCCAGTCGGCGTGGACTGGCTTGCAGTTGTCATGGACTCAGCTCCACTCGTCACTGATGCTCCGGCCAAAGTCTTCCCAGAGGCTCATCCTGCTGTCGCTGAACCCCCTCCAGCTGTAGCCTTCAGTTTTCAAGGTACTAACAAATTATTGCACATTTGGATCTAAGTAGGCATGGTGGATAATAAAAGACCAGGAGTTTGCTCAGGTACTGCAGTTTAAGACCATACCGTGCATTATAGATCAACAGTAGTATATTATAATCAATGTGAAATGTGGCTGGGAGCTAGTGCAGTGTAGATAAGATAAGGGTGATGTGCTCAAATTGTATTCTTGTAAGGACTCTTGCTGCTGTATTCTGGATTAACTGGAGCTTGTTTATGCACCTACTAGAATATACAGACAGGAAAGCATTACAGTAATCTAACCTAGATGAAACAAAAGCATGAACTAATTTTTCTGCATTATGCAGTGATATTATATTTCTTATATTAGCAATTTTTTTAAATGAAAAAAGGCTGTCCTAGGAATATTGTCTACATGAGCTCCAAAAGAGAGACTGGAGTCAAAAATCACAAGATCTTTTACTTTTGCACATAGTGAAACAGAAAGGTCATCCAGAGTTACTATGTGTCAGGTAGGTGCGCGACCAGCCCGCCACTCAGCGATCTGCATCCCCGGAGTTCTAACCGGGGTTTCTTTCTCACACGACCGTCCCTTCGTCACCAGCTTCACACATTCCAGCACATAACTACACACAGCTGTTCCACATTTCCAGCACTCTATTTATACGCCAGTCGCCCGTGTCAGTGTCCAGTCACCCGTGTGAATACCCTTGTTCCTGTGCACTCCACAGAGATCCCCTGTGTGTTAACGTGTGTTTTTGTGTTTTGTGTAGGGACCCATTCAGTAGGTCTGCACCTCCGCCAGCCTCGTTGGCTCCCCTGCCACTGACAAGCGGACTCTGCTGTACGTGCACTGCCTGCGCTTCCACCCAGTCTGGGCTCCAGGATCCGCTCGGGCGCTAGGTATCATAGGTTGTGTTGGCTGACGTGCACTAATGCGAGTGCTCCTTTTCCTTTGTTATTGCCGTTTGTGTTGTAAATAAACATCCTTTGTGGATTAGCCCTTCTGCTTCGTCAGTGGCTGAGTCATGACACATGACCAGACCCAACCCATGCAGGCGAGCGGCGCCACAACGCCCAGCAAAGGGGAGTTCCAGCTGTCTCAGTTGTTGATGTGTCAACAGCAGCAGCCGGACACCCTGATGAACACCGTCGCTGGGCTCGTATGATCAGCACGCTCACCACCAACTCCAGCACCCCCGGCTCCTGCGCCCCCACCGTGCGCTCCCAGGGCCTGTAACATCTGACATGTGGTGACAACAAGTGGATGCAACAAGTTCCTGCTGGCCTGCAACCTCTACTGCGCCGAGTACGCAGAGATGTCTGACCAGCAGCGCATATCTCTGCTCATCCAGTGTTCGACTGCCCGAGCCATGGACTGGGCTGCCACAATGTGGCAGGCTGGCGGCCTCCCTACTACCAGCTATGCCAAGTTCATGTGTCAGTTCCGGCTGGTTTTCGATCATCCAGAGCAGACTCACAAGTGGACAACGGCTGCTCAACCTTTGGCAGGGCGAGTCGTCCCAGCCCATTACGCCATCGCGTTCCGGGTGCTCGCCGCCGAGAGTGGATGGAACCAGCCCACGCTTCGAGCGGTTTTCCTGAGCGGGCTGCGTCCGGACGTGTGGAGGGAGGTCACGAGCAAAGACACCGTGCAGCACTTGGATGAGATCGTCTCGCTGGCCATCACTTTGGGCGCACACCGCCGGGGAGAATCGCAGCCAGCAGCATCGCAGCTGCATGCAGGTCGTGACCCCCGGCCGTCGCAGGGGCCTTCCACCAGCCGAGGCTGGAACCGTCGCCCGAGCCTATGCAGCTCGGCTCTCAAGCGCTCCCGAGGAGGGACCGCCGCAGACATTTGAGACTTGGACAATGTCCACATTGCGGCGATGAGGGACAAACCCGCTCACTGAGCCCTCGTCAGAGCCCTCGTGTAAACTGCACTGCACACAACCCCTTTATGTCCGAGAACTTTGAGTCAATTTTGTTTAAATGTGGTTGTTTATGTGTCTAATAGTGCTGTTTCTGTGGCTGACTTAGTGGATTCTGAGGCGACTGGCAACCTCATCACCCGAGCACTCATCACCTCCCTGAACATTCCGGTTAACAGGTTAGCCAACCCAATCCCAGAACAAGCGCTCAACAGTCACACCGTAGGCAGCCGTGCACTGGTTTTTGTTACTCGGCCTTTCTGCATAGACATTTTACCTGGTCACACTGAACAAATTAAGCTAATAGTTGTAGAGTATTTGCGGACAGCTCTCGTTTTGGGCTTACCCTGGCTCTGGAACCGCCCGGTTCTGGACTGGGAAAACCCACGGGTCGTTGCGTGGTCCCCCTCGTGCATTTGACACTGCACCGCACCGGCCATTATGACCATGACCACCTTGGCGGAAAGCCTCGAGGCGTATAAAGACATTCACGTGCCTGCAGAGTACACTCAGTATATGCAGGTATTTTCGCTTACTCAGGCCACACGGCTTCCCCCCTATCGGCCATGGGACTGTGCCATCTACCTACTGCCGGTAGGTAGTTCTGTGGCACCGCAGTCATGTGTTTATCCGCTGTCCCAGGCTGAAACAGGAGCAATGGAGGAATACCTGCATGAGGCGCTGGCGCAGGGCCTGATCAGTAGGTCCATGTCACCGGCCTCCGCAGGCTTATTTTTCATCATGGTAAAGGGAGGAGGGTTGCGCCCCTGTATTGATTATATGGGATTAAACGCAGTAACCATTAAATATGCCCACCCACTCCTGTTGGACCCATCTGCGATTGAACAACTACGGGGGGCAACAATGTTTACCAAGTTGGACCTCAAAAGCATGTATAATCTGGTACGTATCCGTGCGGGTGATGAATGGAAGACAGCCTTCAGCACCATGTCTGGGCACTACCAGTACAAGGTCATGGCATACGGGCTATTTCCAGGCATTTATGAATGACATGTTCCGACACATACTGGGTAGGTTCTTCATCATATACCTAGATGACATCTTAGTGAATTCGAAGGACTACCCCCTGCATGTCCATCACGTTCGGCAGGTCCTAGCGTGCCTACTCCATCACCAGCTCTATGCAAAGCCAAGAAATGTGTATTCCATCGACGGGAGATCTCATTTCTCGGCTACCACATAGATCCTTCTGGCGTGGTGATGGAGCAGGACAAGGTGTTGGCAGTCACTATGTGGCCAATGCCACAGTTGGTATGGGAGTTACAACGATTCTTGGGGTTTGCGAATTTTTACCGGCGCTTTATTAAGTTGTTTAGCGCCATCGCTGCGCCCCTCACAGACCTCTTAAAAGGGGCGCTGAAGCACATAACCATCACCATTGGCACAGAGCACATGTTCGAACGGCTCATGTGCCTGTTTGCGTTGGCGCAGATACTAAAAACGCCTGACCCCAACAAGCCATTCTGGGTAGAGGTAGACATGCCCGAAGTGGGGCTAGGGGCCGTACTCTCCCAGAAACATGGGGACAATGATAAGTTACATCTGTGTGTCTACTTTTTGTGAAAGTTAAATGCAATGGAAAGAAATTTTGATATCACGAATAGAGAGCTGCTGGCAGTAAAAGCAGCCCTGTCCGAGTGGCGACATTGGCTCGAGGGTACGAAATACCCCTTTACGGTCTTCACGGACTATCGCAACCTCGAGTTTATTAGGCAAGCGAAGTGCCTAAGTCCTTGCCAAGCCCGGTCGTCGCTGTTCTTTACATGCTTCGATTTCACCATTACCTATCACCCGGGGTTGAAAAATCTGCAAGCCAACACCTTGTCCTGGAGGTATGTGGCGATCCCAATCCCTTGTCCCAAATCACCAGTGCCCATTCTACCGATGGAGCTTGTGGTGTCACCCATCGCGTGGGAGATTGACGCGGACATCAGCCAAGTGGCGTGGGATTCCCCAGTGCCCGCAGGCTGCCCTCTGGTCCGAACCTACATGCCAGAAGCACTTTGGCCCCGATTGATAGAATGGGTGCCTGTTAATCCAGGCCGTGGGACACCCCGGGGTTGCTAGGACCCTCGCCCGTTTACAGTCGCGGTACTGGTGGCCCAGGCTAGCGGAATCCGTTTCCACTATGTAAGTATGTGGTCCTAGTACTAGGACTTCTGTCTTATTAGAATTAAGTATAAGGAAGCTAGTAAGCATCCATTGTCTAATGTCCTTTATACAGTCGTCAGTGTTTTTAGGATGATGTCCCTAATCAATGGTGTCAAAGGCTGCACTAAGGTCAAATAACACAAGCAAGTAGACACAACCCTGATCAGAGCCTACTGCCCTACAAAGGCAGAACGCCATAACATCAAGTTACATAACAAACAAGTTAAGGTCTTTTGCCTTTGTAGGGCAGCCTAGTAGTAGGTCATTTACCACTTTAACCAGCACTATCATGATGAGGTCTAAATACTGACTGACATTTGATGAATGCTATTCTTATGTAGGTATAAGCATAACTTCTATGCTCACAGCCTTTTCTAAGATCTTGGAAATAAAGGGGAGTTACCTTATATAGGATATTGGCCTATAGTTAGACAACTGACTGGGGTCAAGGTCAGGTTTTTTAATCAGGGGTTTGATAACTGATAATTTGAAGGTTACATAGTTTTAGGTACATAGCCAATGCTAAGGGAAGAATAAATTGTTTAGAAAATAGATTCTATTACTTCAGGTATTATTTTTTGAGGAATTGTGTAGGTAGAGGATCTGGCACACAGGTTGATGATATTGAAATTAGTAAAATTTGTTCAGTCTCTCGAAGGAGGGTAAAATATTCTAATTGATGATCTGATAGAGTTATATTGTTATCTACTAAGTTTGTTATCAAATTGTTTGGTTTTAAATTTATAGTTACAATTTTTTGCATGATATTTTCAATTTTGTCATAAAAAAACACTAGACTTTGTTTCATGCTTCGTACTCATTTGGTTTGATCCAAGTTTATGTTAAATACAGTGCATTAAAGTCCTGATCAGTCATAATTTCAGTGACAATAAGTGCTTTAGGTGAAAGAGATCTAACATTTAATAGTCCTAGCTTTAGATCAATGTTGCTGGGTATATATTCAATATATAATCAAAATGTACATTAATGAGATTGCAAAAACAAACTCTCTGAGCATTTCTCCATTTATGTTTAGCTCGGGCAACAGACAGTCTCGATATGGAGAAACCTGAGTAATGACTCTGTGCAGCTAGCAGAGGTCAGATTAGATTGCTTGTCTGTTTCTTGGCCTGAACTGTGGATTGTCACAGGGTAACAAGGCCTGTTCTGAGACTATGAGTTATGTTGCAAGAAATAAGAGCAGCACCTTCTTGAGTGTGATAGATACCGGCCCACCCTATCAAGCCAGTCTTGCCGTCAAAACTACTCCAATTATCTATAAAGCCCACATTGTTTTTTGAGCATCTCCTGAGCAACCAGCAGTTCAGAGACAATAACCTCATGTAAGCTACATTGCCACACCTCATTGGGATGGGGCCAGAGCAGATTATGGTGTTGGACATTACCTTCACTAATTTAAAAACCTCTAGAAAGTTACTCTGAACATGAATAACTATCTTGGAAAACATGTGCTTGCCTAGAACCCTAAGATCACCTGCTATGTCCAGAATCCTGGCTCCAGGTATACACCTAACTAAAGCTGCTGGTGTGTCACCCATTCGCCCCGCTGTGAGGGCTGTAATGGCAGAGTTGGAGGATTGCTCATTCGGCCTAAGGCATCCAGACTTTTCCCTACAGATACTTCACTGTTCTCACTCTCATTAGCCCTCTGTACTGACTGGATGCGCACCTCTAATGCTGCAATCTTCTCTGTCGGTGTGCTAACTAATATAACACTTATCACTGATAACACTATAACTAACGCTTGAGGAGGAACGACTAAACACTCTGCACTCCACACACTGAACAAGCTGAATATTTGTCATGATGTCTGTTTACCATATGTTAATCAGAAATTCGATGAATTATTTTCCACCAATGGCCTCCACTTGCTGCATTTAGAGGGGGAAACAAAGACGTGTTCTA
The DNA here is from genome assembly GCA_030068315.1 of Chrysichthys thysi. Classification (NCBI taxonomy): domain Eukaryota; kingdom Metazoa; phylum Chordata; class Actinopteri; order Siluriformes; family Claroteidae; genus Chrysichthys; species Chrysichthys thysi. The sequence continues at coordinate 2,321 of JAQLOM010001298.1, read as the reverse complement.
AAAAAAATAAAATAGAAAATGTGACAGAAAAAAAGGGAAGAAAAAAAACCACGAGAAAACAAACCAAAAAAAAAGAAGAAGAAGAATGCAAATATTATTGATGGAACTCAGAAAAAGACAGGTATACTTAAACTGCCAACAGGACAAGACACTCCCAGCAAAGGATTCAAAAACAGACACAATAACACAGGACATATTTGACCACTCTCCTTGGCAGAATTGATAGAGTTCAGTTAAAATTGTTCAATTAATTTAAATTAAGCCCAGAAAACAAAGAGCTCTGAAAAAAATTAAGAGACCACAGCAAAATTATCAGCTTCTCTGGTTTTACTATTTATGGTTTTTGTTTGAGGAACATAAATATTGTTTTATTCAACTGAACATTTCCCTCAAATTCTACATAAAAAAAAATCACATAGAGCATTTAATTCCAGAAAATGGAAACAAGTAAAAATAACAAAAAAGAGCGTTTTCAGTGTTTTCAAACCATCAATAATGCATAAGAATCAAAATCATAATGAATTTTAATTAACACAATACGAATGATTGAACTTAGGTTCAGAGATCAGAGATCATTATTTGGTGGAATAACCCTGCATCATAGCTTTCATGCATCATGGCATGCTTTACATCAGTGTTCTAAGTTGTTCTTAGGTGACCTTATGAAAACTTTATGATTTAAGAGAAAATTTAAGTGGTTTAAATTTTTTTCCAGAGCTCCATGACCAATAGGGTTGAGGTTGAGACTTGTAATAAACTTAATGTTAACCTGATTTATCCATTCCACAACCAGCTTTGATGTATATTTGAGGTGATTGTCCTGTTGGAACAGCCAGTTTTGTCCAAGTTTCTACTGTCTGGCTGGTGGTTTGATATTATACAGAAGAGTTGTGATGTTCATTATTTCATCCACCTTTGGCAATGCACTAGTTCGACTGGCAGCAGAACAGCCCCAGAGTATGATGCTCTCACCAGTATGCTCAAGATCTGGTACAATATTCCTTTGTACTTCTGGTAATTGGGGCTAAAAACCTTGTTTCATCTGAACATAAATCTTTGCTTTTTCTTTGTCAATGTGGCCACCTACCAACTTTAGTCAAGTTTAAGCTTTTGGAGCAGGGACTTCTTTCTTGAACAGTAGCCTTTCAGTCCATGGCAATATAAAACAAACCTGACTGTAGACCAGGGGTCCCCAACCACTGTGCCGCGGACCGGTACCAGTCCGTGGGTCTTTTGGTACCGGGCCGTGCCGCTCTCTTCCATTGCAACATTTTGCCGCGTGCACGTGCTCTCCTTCATCACAGAACCCCCCCGGGTCCGTGAAAATTGTCTGACATTAAACCGGACCGTGGCGCAAAAAAGGTTGGGGACCCCTGCTGTAGACAGTGTTACAGTAGCTTCCAGTTTATGACAAGCCTGTGCCTTTATGGACCCTGGGTTTTTCCTCACCATACAACCCAGTTTCCTCTCAGCTGAATGTGAATTCTTCTGGACCTTTTTATGTTACACACAGAGAAGCTACCAGCTGTAGTTAATCATAATTAATAGGAAGTTTAGAGGCCTCTGGTAAGTTAAGACATCTTTCAGCACCACTGAATTAATAATCTAAATATGTGTGTGTATATTTTTCATCCTATATGTGTATTTTTCATCTTATGAACATGTAGTTCGGCGAATGGGCTGAGCCTTTCATAATGATTGTGGCCCAGCAAATGGTTGTCCATCACCGCAGTATTTAAAGGTAGGCGGCATTGTTCACTTAGTTCATTTCCTGCTACTCTCCTGCTCCTATTGATCTGCTGCTGGTATATGTGTCCTTCTTATTTTGTTTCTTACACGCACTTGTTTGTCTGTGGCATTGTGATTTATTTGCTTTGCTATTTATGGATTTACAGCATTTTCTCTGCTTTGCTGTGATCAGGTTGGTCAGTGGTTTGTGCTGGTGTTGTGTGCACACAGACATTCTCACAGCATGGTTATTTTAAGCATAAACAATCAGTGGAACTCCAGCAAGTGCCTCAGTCCATGTGGGAAGTGATTAATTTCCTGATATGTAGCCCACATGGGGTTTCAATTTCTTTCTTTCTGCTTTATGGTTAGTGTTAACTGGGTACCCTTTCATGACTTGCAGGTATCGTGAGTTGGGTCCACACCCACTGCTGTTTTTGCCATACTCTGCTTACTTTGCTGATTTGCTTATTTTTGGCAGTAGCCATTTGCATAGTTGTGAGCTGTGAAGACACTGATAACGTGTGTGTGTGTGTGTGTGTGTGTGTGTGTGTGTGTGTGTGTGTGTGTGTGTGTGTGTGTGTGTGTGTGTG
>JAQLOM010001284.1:0-10374 GCA_030068315.1 Chrysichthys thysi | reverse complement strand
CACACACACACACACACACACACACACACACACACACACACACACACACACACACACACACACACACACATACACTCTTAGACTTACACATATACACACACACACACGTATACACTCTTAGACTTACACATACACACACACATATACACATACACACACACACATATTTACACTCTTAGACTTACACACACACACACACACACACACACACATTGCCCAGTTTCTTTTAAAGTGCAGGTTAAAATATCTCATGTTTAATGTTGAGTGAAAGTAATGAGTGTAAACATAAAAAAAAACACTTCAAGCTCAGTGTGTGTGTGTGTGTGTGTGTGTGTGTGTGTGTGTGCGTGCGTGTGCGTGTGTGTGTGTTTTGTAGTCATAAAAGCTTACATGACCATAAAAGTTATTAGTGGGACTTTGGCCCTGAGAGCACAGTGCTCGGTACGTGTCCTTACCAAAATCTCACATCCTGGAGTTGATGTGAGGTGTGGACTTCACAAATGTAGCACATGGAGGATTTTCATGGTGTTACCACTTCACACGACTTCTTTCATTTTTATATTTGATGTTTGATTTTAGCACTCTTTTTTCACACGATGTGTGTAGTTTCAGGTACCAACACTGAAGTGAAGCTTCACATTTTGCCCCAAATACTATCATGTGAACAGCATGCTCTTAGTGTGCGTGCGTCCGTGTGTCCATGCATGTGTGTGTGTGTGTGTGCGTGTGTGTGTGTGTGTGTGTGTGCGTGCGTGCGTGTGTGCGTGCGTGTGTGTGGACTCTTCAATGCTGTGCTGTATAATTCAACCTCGTGCTGCTGATGTCATGCTGCACATTTTATGATTTATAGGAGTGGCTCTGTTTTTGCCCTCCAACACATGACCCTTGACCTTGAGGAGTCAAGCAGTATTCATCTGCGTGAGTATAGGCCAAAATATATATTACATCCCAAGAGTTTGGTGCACAACTTTTCTCTGCACTTCTTCAAAACCAATAGTTTCAGACTTTGTGGCTAACTGATGTTCTGCTACAAGCTATAAAATATCACAAACCAGGCAGTTACATTCACTTTTAGTATTTCTAATATTTCCTTGTAATAAAGGTTTGACAAAGCAGAGTATTGTTAATTTATTTACTTTTTAAATACAAGCATGGGCCCAAACCTCTGGCCTGTAGGATATATATACAGGCAGTCCTCAAGTTACGATGGAGATGCATTCGGCCACACCTATTGTAGGTCAAAAATATCGTAAGTCGAACAACTGTGTTGAACCACTTAGCCTAGCTTAGGTATCTCAGCCTAGCTTATGTAACCAGGTTGGAATTATAGGTTTATAATTTATTGTTTTTCCTGTTTGTTTGAAACCTCACCAACATCTCAAATGTTCTTTTATTTGATAAGTTAAAATATCTATGTTCAGACCACAGACCCATTTAAGAAAAAAGTGCAATTTGAAAGTGTGTGTATTCTGGGTCCTGTCGCTTTAGACTGGTGTCTTTATCCCCTTGTTTACTTCCTGATTGAGGCAGAGGGGCGTGTTTAATGCTGCTCGTGATGAAAATGTATTGTAAAGTTTTAATATGGTAAAATGAGTGATTGTGAAGTCCTGTTGTTGTGTTTTAGCTTTAAAGAATATGTGCTTATGTTATCAGTTGAAGTTCAGTTGTTTTAATATTTATTTTGTAAAGTTTTACATCGTGCTCCACAGTGCTACGAGCTCTTTATGTGCTCTGTTTTCTAACAGACAGATATTTTAGTTAACATTTAAGTAAGATTTCATTTAAATCACATTTCTGTCAAAAGAGAGAGTTTGTCAGATAGATCCACACACCTGTATGATGTATGTAGCAGCACTGTGTCTCTGAGCTCCGTCCAGCCGCAACGTTTGTCTGAACGTCTGTGTACGTCATACGCTGTTACACTGGCCTGCCAGCAATGCCGGCCTGCGAATTGTAAATATTTTCTAAATATTTTACAATTTTTAGCGGATCACAATCATCATCATAACTTCGAAAAATCATAAGTCGGGCCATCGTAAGTCGGGGATTATCTGAATGTGTGTGTGTGTGTGTGTATGTGTATACAGTATATACACACACACACTCACACACACACATACACATATGTAGACATTTTACTACCTCTGTATGTCACTTAATTTTTACATTTTCAAATATTTTTCTGTCCATTATAATTTTCTCTCCACTCATGGCAAGGTATTTATGTGTTCGATACAATCACATGTTTTTTTTACTGCAGTAATGACCCGACTGTTGTGGCACTGGCAGTAGCAATGGCGTCTAACTCTGGATTGTTCAGTCTGTATGTATTAAACCTGACTACAGTTTCACAGGATCCGTGATGTCTGTGCTCATACGTGAAAGTGTCAGTTGAAGAACATAATTCCCAGAGAGCTTCCAGAGAAACAGGACATTGGAAAACAATCCTAATAAACCTGTAACTGTAAACTGTACAGTCAGCAAGCAAAAAGTGTATACACAGAGGGGCCTAAAAATGTATACGCATTCCAACAGTGGTTATCTGTGCCCATTTTTAAAATCCAAATTGAATTCTGGCTTCAGTGTGTGTAGAGACGTGAGAGCAGTGTGTAGAGTGTGAAGAGACATGTAGAGACGTGTAGAGACCTGTATACAGTAATAAAAAGCCTTTTGTGCAAATATTTTTCATGTTGAAGTGTGTGTACATAGTTTTGGGCCCATGTGTGTATGTATGTATGTATGTGTGTATATATAATTATATATATACAGATATATAAAATATTCCTCATGTTATCCATATTATAATCCGTATGACATGTTTTAGTTTCCCCCCTGAGATTAATAATTTATCTTGGAATTTAACTTGGAATCTATCTCTCTCTCTCTCTCTCTCTCTCTCTCTCTCTCTGTCACTCTCTCTGTTTCCCTCTCCCTCTCTCGCTCTTTTTCTCTCACACACACACACACACACACACACACACACACACTCAGATGTCCGTGTAATCGGTATTTTCTTCTGTAGAATTCCACAGTGTGACATCGTCTGTGCCATGACACGTCCTGGACCCTACAGTAAATTGGTCGAGGAGGGTGACTCAGACACAGATGTGTGTAAATCAGCACTTGGTGAAGACGGACTCTCTTGTTTTCGCCTCCATTACATGCCCGCACACCGTCTCACACAGGGAAACAGGACTTTCACACAAAAAAGAGAGGCAGCTTAAAATAAAACATGCACAAAAATATCATCCCAGCCTGCACACAGGACACGCTTTTACACGTCACGCGCTAGAACGGATAAAGAGCGATGGCACTACAAACAGTTGACAAACTCGTTTTCCTGTGACATTAGCTGGCCATATTGTGCCTTTGAAGCACACAAAGGCGTTTACGTGAAACAAGAAAACACAAAAACATTAGGAACGTTGTGTGATTGATGCATGGAAGAAATGGTGCAAAGGTGAAAGGTCAGAGTTAAAAACACAAATCAAATCTGATAGTTTTGTCCCTCATTAACTCATGTCCTTGGTCACATTGTTCACAATTCATCTGTGTCTAAAAAAAATTCAATAATTTATTTTCTTTGTTTGCCTTGGTTTAACTGTAGACAGGTGTGCCAGTGCACTCGTGAAAATTTTTACCAAAATAATCCATCGTACCACGTCATGGTTCACCCTTCCTCTTCCCCTCAAACACAGAAATGTGATGATATAACTAGCAAGTAGCAATCCTCGCAGTATTGACTCCGCCTCCTTCGATTGCCCTCCATGACTGACACTGCGCTAAGGTCTAGATTCGAATTCGAATTCCGTTCAATCAAAGTGGATAATGTTATTCCCTGCTGTACGTTATTCCCGCCCCAAAAGTGAGTCATGTTTCTGCTTCACGTTGCCTTTAAACTAAACGCCACAGTGCACATGATGAGATTCAGGACGCTTACTAGTTTAGCCAGTGTGTTTATTCGAGTGTGACCATAATTTGGACGTTGAAAAAGAGGACAAGGGGGCAGGATGGCGGCAGGGGGTTGACGGACACCCACAAACTGAATGACGAATGTAGAAAGCAAGAACCGATCCCGCACATTTTTGGCGATTTGAAAATCCCATGAGCGACATGGCGGTGTGGTGGTTAGCACTGTCTCCTCACAGCAAGAAGGTCCTGGGTTCAATGCCCGGGGTCGACCTGGGTGCCTTTCTGTGTGGAGTTTGCATGTTCTCCAAGTGTCCGTGTGGGTTTCCTCTGTGTACTTTGGTTTCCTCCCACAGTCCGTAGACATGCACAGAGGGGATTAGGCTGTTTGGCGACTCTAAATTGCCTGTTCACAGTTTGTGAATGCGAGTGTGAATGGTTTTCTGTCTCTGTGTGTGGATTGGCGACCTGCCCAGGGTGTACCCCACCTCTCGCACCAAAGTCAGCTGGGATTGGCTCCGAGTTCCCCCCACACCCCGGAACAGGATGAAACGGCAGAAGATGAGTGAGTGAAAATCCCACCTCAGATGCATTTTTAGGACACGTCAAACAGAGGACGTGTGGTCACCCTTGTTTATTCACAAAGCTTTTTGTTTTTTCGGGAATACCTGTACGTGTCCCTTTGCTCCAAAATCTTTCACTCACTACACGAGTTTCACAGGAATAATATTTACTCAGCGGTTTGTTTTTACTCACTGGTTACCTTTTTCCCCCACCAGGTTACCTGTTTCTCATGAGCTCTATTCATTTACTAGCGTAGCTTTGCTTCCATGTGATCACCCCAGTAACTCTTCCTTGCCTGTTATTGCGCCTGAGTTGGTAGTTTGCGTTATCCTGTTAGTTTCTTGCTTACTGTTTGGCTTTCTCTTGCTAGTTAGTGTTACCCACCAGGGTTTTCTTTTGTGCTGGGTTGCTTCTCGGCCCCTAGTTTTCTTGTGCTGATGAGCTTCACCCCATCACCCCTCCCTCTATCCCCACCCTATGATTAGGTTTCTCTCACCAGGTCAGCTTTCACAGCCTCTCGTCTAGTTCTGAATAATTTGTTATGATATTATCATGAAATTGGTAGTTAACTGAGTATGAAACAAAATGATTGTAGGGATGTTTTACGGAGGTTCAGTTCAAAGAGTTCATCTGAAAGTGAAGATAAGTGAGTAGATCATGAGATGAGTGCAAAAGACATTTTATTACACGACTTCAGTATGAAGTTTACATGATTATTAAATCTGTTTTCACTGTTACTCACTGAAAGCTCCAGTGATCTTTCAGGCTCTTCATAGGTGTGCAAGAGAGACAGACGACGTGTCTGAGCATGCATTAAACACACACACACACACACACACACACACACACACACACACACACACATACACACTAATGCTGCTGTGTGCAATGTAAATGTTTTGTGTTTGTTGTTTCTGTTGCTTGTGTTTTTGTTTTCCTTTTCAGCGTCTCTGCATTCAGCCTGTTTTCTGTTTTGTGTTTCTCACCAAAACGTCAGATGTCTTTCAACACATCTCAAATACTTCAACACACCGAATCTGTGATCAGAGACACGTTGGACTGTGGGTGTTTAATTTGTGCGGAGTGTTTATTCTCAGTGATGGAGGGTCTGCGGTTTTAGGTTCGTAGAACAGCTTCTGAATGTTACCAAGAACACACAGGAACTTTCACCTCGAAAAGTGGCTTTCATAAAGTCATACTGTTTGTCTGGTTGTTCTGGGAGTGTGTTTATATCACGCAGAATGCGTTCATATATAAAACGTTAAATACACGTCTATGACATATGTAGTAGCAGGAACCGTTCCGTAATCTTTCTCTGTCTGTGAAGATCGTTTGAGAAAAATCTAAACATCAGAGATCAGATTGTAGAACGTTGCAGGAATGTTATTTTTCCAACATTACCATTAGCATAGCCATTTTAGGTCTTAGCATGTTAAAAACACTTCATTTTGTATCTCTAATCAGAGTGAATTCTATCAAACATCAGTGTTTGGGACACACATTTAAATAAACGTCTGTGTGCACATGTGTGCGTGTGCAGGTGTGCCTGTGTGCACGTGTGTGCGCGTGTGTGTATGTGTGTGTGTGCATGTGTTTTCTCTTCTAACATGACCCTGCAAGACTAAGGAAAAGGAAACCAACCACCAGGAAACTTGTTAATTTAAACCCATTATTACTTTGTTTTAGTTTTATTTCACAGCAAAAATGAAATCAAATAAAATGTAATTACGAGGCATTAATAGGTGTGAAGTGTCTCAGGACATTTTCGGACACGTCTTAAATCTCTGGTGTTGTTGAACATTGTATATAAATGTAAATACAGTATGCCATTTTACATAGCTCTGAAAATATATTTGTTTAATGTTGTTTTTTGTTTTTAATTATTAAAACACCTGTCGGTGCCATGCTTACTTTGACTTAGTTTGAAAATTGTGTAACTTGGACATAAACAGCCATTTTGTTGCACACCCAGTTATGCAACTCAGTAACAGAGCATTGTAATAATAATTTAATGTAATAAGTAGAAAATATTTCCAGACTTAAAAGAAGCTGGACAAATCTACTCACTTCCTGTTTCTGTAAAATCTATTCAATCAGCCAAGACATTTTTGTTTCTTCTTTTTTTTCTTTCTTTCTTTTTTTTTTTACTGTACCAGACTTATGAGGTTGCTGTAGTTAACAGTAATATAATCTTCTAGCCTCCAGTTTAGCATCTGTGTGTCTGAATGAAACACCGTGATAAAGTGAAGCAGAAATCCGAGATGGAGACTTCCGCAGTTAACGCCTGTAACGCTCTCTCAGGTTGTCAGTGTTTCACCGTTCTCTTGTCCCCCCTCGTCTCCTCGTCCTCATGTCAGGAATGTGCACTCAGGCAGGACGAGACTTGCTGCTCTGAAAGCTTTTCACCGAGTTGCCTGAAGCTGCGCAATCTTCTTCTCTTCCCCTTTATAGCCTGCAAGTTTCATCAGGTCCTTCTGACAAACTCAACATGAGATCTTTGGGCTTTTTGGAGTCACAAAAGTGCACAAGATAAGATAAGATAAAAATAAAAATTAAAAAACCTGACAGACCCTGATGCGATGTTCACCATCCTCGAACAGCCCTGTAGTGGACCTGTACACACACCGGCCACTTTATTAGGAATATCAAACTACTGTAGCTCTCAGATCAGCGCAGCCTCACATCATTACGGGGTGGATTCCACAAAGCATTGGAAAGATTTCTTTGAGATTCTGCTCCATGTTGATGTGATCATGTCACATAATTGCTACATTGCTGTTTTTTTTTAAACTCAAGATGTATAACATAGGACATCTGTAACATTTTATCATTTTATTATATCAGTAAGTGACTAAAGACCAAAGGTAGGTTTCTTACACTGACTTCATGGGAAGTGTCATGTTGTGATAGGAAAATAATCCACGTCAGGGCGATGTGTTACAAGCAGAGGGGTCGGTCGGGTTTATAGATGACTCATGACTTTGCGTGCGTGTGGAGAATGCATGCGGCATTATTCCCACACTCCCTGCGTATCTTATGCCCATCTGGAGGATTAAACACGACATTCAGTATAGCTGCATGTCAGGTTTCCAAACTGAAGTATAAAATGTTTAGCAATTTGTTTTGCACAGCGACGTTAAACACACTGACTGATGAGCTCTGTGTGTCTCGCTTTAAAACCGTGAAACTGGCAATGTCTCAAATGGAAAACTCTTACTCTTTTCGCTTGAAAGTTTTTACTAATCTAATACAATCCAGAAGGCTGCTACACAAACAGAGTTCTCGGCAGATTTGTAAGCAACGTGCGAGGAATTAACAGGAAACCCAGTTGAGTTAGTGCTCAGTAACAATACAGAATCGCACACCACTAGGTTGTTTAGTGGAGGTCGATGAGATGAGGCGTTTTTGGTTTGCTCTTTTCATCATAGTTTTATCGTAGCTTTAGTGTAGCATGGCGTGTTTAACGTAACTGTTATAAAATGGTAAATTATAGTCATAAAGGGATTCATGTGGTCAGTGAGAGTGCTCAGATAGGCTGTGGCACTCAGACGAGGCTGGATTGGGATTAATGCACCAAGAAATCATTGTGTGCCGAGAAATCATGCCCCGCAGCGCACCATTATACCCCCGCCACCTTCCAAAATCACGTTTCCGGGTCATCCGTTTGTGTGAGATTGTTTGTCGTTAGCATGATATCTCAAAAACGAGTTGTTGGATGTTTGAAAGACTTGTGTGGAATTATCGTCGTAACCAGCAAGTGAACTGATTAGATTTTGGAGTTGATCCAAACAGGTCAAGATGTCTGAAGTCATTTTTTTCAGTAGCTTCTTTCCTGTTTAAAGTATGTACTTAGTAACAAGAAGGAATTGACTTGTTAGGGGCAAAGGAACCCCTTTTGATTAAAAAATCAACTGTCATGTCCAAAATGAGACAGAGAGAATCAAAAATGACAAGAAAGAAGAATGAAAGAAAGAAAAAGAACGAGTTTGACTATTTTTCTAGTGGTGGATGTAGCTCTCAGTAGCTTTAGTAGTAGTGTTGGGAAGCCTGTTTGATCACAAGCTGTGCCGGTATTTCACCGCTAATAACGTGATCTTGACCCACGTCGTTTTTCCATTCACGTCCTGCTTTTTAAATCTGGAATTTGTCTCACTTCGCATCCTATAATAAACATTTCATTATACATGAGTGACTCAAACATGACCTGCACAAACACAATGGGACTGGGGAATCTATGTGTTAAATAATCCAGCGTAAATGTCGTGTTTACACACACTGGGCTGTGGGATTGGATTCGCCGTCCCCACTCGGCTGCAAGGCCACGTCGCGCGCAGTGTGTGTTTGTCGTGTTGATGTTGTACACACTCAAATGATGAAAAAGCTGTAAAGAACGAGCTGCTCACTCCCAACTCTATCGACACGGAAGGGGTTTTTTCAGGAGTAATTTCCTGGAGGGATCGATGTCAGTCCCCGCAGCTCTTCATTGCTAATGAGGACGTTCGACTCAGCAGGAACGTGGCGTCCTGTGGGTTTAAGGGCTTTGCTTTTTATGGTTCATTTGTGGACTGAGTGGAGAAGAAAAGCCTCGGGACTTTTTTTTTGAACGAATATTAGCTCGACTTTACAAACACCGAAGGAATGAAGAATCTTAGAAAAACAAGGAGGATTGGATGAGTTCATGTTCTGTACCTCATCTCAGGCCATATAGGATTCAAAATCCTAATACCGCTACGTCCACTCTGAGATGTCTCTTGTGGGCGTGGCCTGAATAGCATGTTCTTTTTTAGTTCTGATGAAAACAGTAATAGCTAAATATAACTTCTAAATCTAACTTATGAAACACAAATTAAATAATTATTTCTTTATAACATGTCTGTATATGTTTAATAAGAGGTTGTATATGACTGAATAAAATTAAACATTTGTTGAGATTAAAGAGTTGATTCTTATCGATGATCTGACTCACTGAAAAGAGCTGAATTTCCTGATATGAAACACATTTCAGTTAAACACAGGTTTATAAAGGCAGTGGATTGGCTCACGCTGTGAAATTCATGCTTGTCCCATCAGGAATATTACGGCGTCATGGCAAGTTCCTAGCTCCTGATCCGCAGAAGTAAAAAGGTTCCAGGAACCATAATGAGTCTGCAAAGTTATTCTGTCATATAGGGAAAAAATGAAATAAAGAACTGTCCTGTGTTAATCACAATGTTTAAATAAAGACAGTGTCATAGTTGTCCTCAAGCACAGGACAGTAGTGATGCTGATGAGGTGGCTGAAGGTAAAGGGCGCCTCCTGTTGGTGAGTCTGTGCACTACAGGGTGCGCAGGACTGGGCGCGGTTGCTAGAGCAAAATGACGTGGTACATTCCTCTGAGTGCTTAAAAATGTCTGAGCTGAGATTCTGCCATGTATGTATGGTGCATTAGAGCAGATTACATTCATTTATAAATGTCATTTTATCATGACAGAAAATAAATATGGTGACTGTGTGTCAGAGGCGAAAGTTTTCATCCCTTTGGGATGTAACTGAAAGGACATTCAAATTAACTATACAGTATCGTCAAACCTTTCCTTTACTGCCCCCAGTTTTAGATTTTCTTTTTATTTTATTTTTTTATCCATCTTTAATTGCGTTTGTGAAGATGGATATGCTCGTTCTTGTTATCTCTCCATTCTGGAGATCGATGCTAATTGAAAAATTAGAAATCGTTTATTGGCTTTAGAGGACAGTAATTAGAGCGGGAGACTAAACGGCAGGGTCCATTAATAACCCAGCCTGTCTCTCTGACTTCTGAAACGTGTTTATTGTCCAGAGAGAGAGAGAGAGAGAGAGAGAGAGAGAGAGAGAGAGAGAGAGAGAGAGATGGAAGGACTGACATGTAGCTTTGTGCTATCTCTA
>JAQLOM010001265.1:0-10375 GCA_030068315.1 Chrysichthys thysi | reverse complement strand
TGAAATGATCTTTACATTTTGACGAAAAATTTCGCTGGCTCTGGGTGTTCGAAACAAAACGAAAATATTCGTTGCCCCCCAGAAGTCCTAGTGTTAAACCACAGTGAACTGGTGTTCTACAACTAAACTGACCACATAACACATGAATGTAGACGTGGGTTGTTATAATGGCACTTGCTGTCCAAATGAGGATGGGTTCCCTTTTGAGTCTGGTTCCTTTCAAAGTTTTTTCCTCTTGTCGTCTGAAGGAGTTTTTCCTTGCCACCATCACCACAGGCTTGCTCATTAGGGATAGGGATATATCTGTATATTTTAATATATGCAATTATGGATGTTTATTGATTAATGAGTCTTTAATTGGACATTATGTATTATAAAGCTGTTTTGCAACAATGTTCTGTTAAAAGCCCTATACAAATAAAATTGAATATAGAAAAGACTCCTCGGTTAGTTTGGCTAAGCTAGGCTAATATACCTAAGCGGTGGTTCAACATATTTTCCATTTACAAAGGGTATATCGGAATGCATCTCCAACGTAACTTGAGGAATACCTGTGTGTGTGTGTATGTATATATACTCTGTTTTTTATTCCTGTCTTGCCATCCGGCACATAGGGTGTCAAGCAGCCTGGTTGACATTTGCATAACTAAGTGCATTATATAGGGTGAGGTTGCTAGCCCCACGCCCAACCCTCCCCTATCTCGGGTTCATGCACACACGTACACACACACACTCACACCTAAGGGCAATTTAGGGTAGCCAATCCACCTAATATGATGTCTTTGGACTGTGGGAGGAAACCGGAGAACCCGGATGAAACCCACGTGGACACGGGGAGAACATGCAAACTCCACACAGAAACCCAGGACCTTCTTGCTGTGAGGCAACAGTGCTAACCACTTAGCCACCATGGCGCCCTATGTACACACACACACACAAACACACACACAGCAGAACCTTGGAGCAGTAACTTGGTCTGTGACTGTTTTGAAAAACAAGCAAGGAGTTTTAATAAATTTTAACTTGGTGAATGAGCGAGGTCTTGCAATATGAGTAGTATGCATATCTTTCATCTGCCGAGCCTCACGTGACAACTTTTCTCTCTCACTCACTTCGGGATTGTGACTCACTTGTTCAACATCCACACTAGCATAGAAAAAGACTGAGGAATCCCTCACTTCAAATGAGATCAGGCAGATGTGTATAATGTAGGAAAGAGTGCAAAACTTAGAAACGTAGAAAGGAACCACTCGAATAAGGCTGTAGCAGTGCGAGCAATGAATCTGTTTAATGAGAATGCAATGCCACATTTCTGCAAAATCCTCAAAAGGAGGCAAACGCAGCTATCATTGGACAGGGTCCTTGTTAAAGTTGCACGAAAAGAAAAAGATTCCAGTGAGTTGACAGACAGCAGTGATTCCGTGAGTTATAGTGAAAGTCATTCTACACAATAAGGCTCCTCCTCTCCCCTGTCCCTCACACCAGCAACGATTCTTTTTAAACATAAAGTGCATATGTATTTTTTTTTTTGTCAGGTGTGGTGGGGTTGAGGTGGACACATGTGCTTGCAGGACACAGCAGTACTAAACCAAATAGGTTTCTAATTCTAATACCAGGCAGAAGGACAGACAAATTGGCAGGCAGAGGCAGAGTCAAAAAACAGGCAGTCAACCGAGGAGCAAACAGGATATCAGAGACTGGCATAAACACGAGAATAACAAGAAACTTAGTCAAAACCAGAGAAAGCAAAAACAGGAATAGCAAGGCTTGGCAAGAGCATGAAAAATTGCAACTAATGCTTCGCAACCTTGCCGTGCTTGCGTGAGTCTTTTTATAGCTCCTGCAATCAGTCCCAATCCTTGTACACCTGTCACCACCCATACCGGTGGCATTGTGGAGGAAAACCAGGAAGTAGTCTTTAGTGGCATGAGTTCTCTGACATGCACCGTTATTGGGAGTGCTCAGAACAGGTGTGCTGCACATGCGCTCCGCATGGGCAGATTCATGACAGTTTTATGTATTTTTACTTTATATTTTGTATTAATCATTTTTATATACACGTATATATGCCAGTCGCCCTTAGTCATTTGTCTGGTCACCCTCGTATTCTCTTGTACTAAATACTGTATTTGTTTAGTGTGTATTCTACTCTGTGCAGTCTCCCTGTGTGTACGCTCTCGAGCGTATTCTGGACTCTCAGCCCGGCAAGCCTGAGCTTCTCCTGGCCACTTCCCCGTGTACTTCTTGGCCTCCTTTGTCACAAGGCCTCTCCAGGCGACAAGATCTTTGGTTGTGTGCTTCCACATTACTGCTGCTTTTCTTGAACTAAATGTATTAAAGTCTTTGGCTATTGCACTTAAACGGTGTGTGAGAACCGTCATTATGACACTCATCAGCAGATGTTTACCTGAATTGGACCAATAAGCCTTCATAAATCACCCCCTCATGCCCCTCACACACATTCCAGCATGCAAAAAGCAAACATGCACACCCACTGCTTCCCAGAACAAAGAGATATGCATTTTTTTTGGAAGAAATGTGTAAAATTTCTTATTCTTATTTGTAGCAATGTGTTTTTATTCATGTCTGCGTTTGTTGAAGGCCATAACAATCAGTTAATTGTTAACTTCAATTGTTGTCTTCAATCCATGTGAATGCATGTTTCATATATAGTAATTTAGTCATTATGCTAATGCCAAACTATGAATATGTGAATATTAAAAGATTTCCTAATCATCTTTGGGGTCATTTTGAAGCTCCAATTCTTGCCAGTTCAAATATACTTGGGTCATAATTCAGCTACGTATTGTTTTATCATTTTGGAATGTGATATCAAACCAACCATATGAAATCAGATTCCTCTGATCTCTCCTTGTGAGAAGGGCAAGGTCAACAGCCATTGGCTGGAATGCTGTTTTGCATAATTACATATGCACAACTAGCCTGTTACAAAACCATCATGCAGTCTTGGATACAACAAGAATGAATACAAGCAGGTAGAAGGCAATTTGGTAGAAGGCCGGTGAAGAAGGACGAACGTCAGGGCAGTACAGAGGAGCTTCAAGGTTTGTCCTTTCCATTGGACATGAATTTCCACTCTGCAAATGTTCCATGTCCATTTGCAAGAAAGATGATCTTCTGAGAACCCTTCTATGAGACCTGTCAGAACAGCAATTAACTTCTGAACTCCAAGAAGAACTTTCAAAACTCCCCTGCTCTGAACATTTCTGCTTCGAGACCACACCTGAAGCAGCGTGAGCAAGCTCTCTCTCTAAAGCAAAGTGCAAGTAACAAACTTTGATGATAGCCTTCTGATAACCTTGGTGCTTTCATAAAATTTATCATGCTTGTTATGTTTGTCCATGTGTAATAAATATTTGTGACTTTATGTTTACTTTCTCACAATTTTCAATCCCTATTTTACTAGCTTCCACTGTGGTCTAATGGTCTACTCTGATCTTAAATATACCAGTCTTTCCCCCAAGTTGCCATGGAGCTCGTTTTGAATATGCAGTAAGAGGAGTTTCACTACATGGATGAAATGGTTTAAAGTAGACTATGTAATAATTCTATATTATGTAACTGTTATGGCCTGGTCTAGGTCAGGCTGTGACATAAAAGCTCTCACTATAATCCTGGTTCTCAGACACACACAGAGATCTGAATACTGGCGTTATTTTTCAATAAGTCAATTTATTGACAATCACGCAGTGACAAACCATTCACTAAACAACATACACATAAGTAAACACAACAACTAATAAAGAAAATGTATAAGGGGAAGGAAACTGAGGAAAAACACATACATCTGAAACAAAATGAAATCTACATGACCTCAACCAAAGAAAAGCAACCAAAATACATAAACCTTCCCTTACTCCCTAAAATAGACAATAATAAACGAAACTCTTCCTTTTTCCCTGTAGAGATTTTATATGACTTACTACAGAGTGTTCTGTTGTCTCACCTTGACTAGAATATTGACATACTGGAACTTAAAACAGCCACCACATGTTGGGAACCACAACCACAGTGAGGACAAAAGAGAAAGCCGCATGTTGGAGGAGGAAGCACCTATTCTCTTTCCTCCTTGGTGGTTCTACTTTTATAGGTGGCTCCATCTAGAGGCACCCAATCAGCTCAACTCTGCAATTACAAACAAGGTTGTAACACCCCCAGACATAAAACAAAAAACACAGTTGTTTTTCTAAGCTCGGGACAGTGCATCAGCAATTACATTATCACATCCTTTCTTGTGATGTATTTCCAAATTGAAGTCTTGTAACATTAGGAACCAACTCATTAGCCATTGATTGCTGTTTCACATTTGAGATAAAAACATTAAGGGATTATGGTCAGTACCACAACAGCTAACCATCTTGATCCCAAATAGACCTCAAAATGTTGTAAAGCAAACAGCAAGGTTAAGGCTTCCTTTTTGATGGTGCTATGCTTCACTAGGTGTTGATTGAAATTCTTAGAAAAGTACGAGACAGGATGCTCAATCCCTTGTAGATCCTCCTGCAGAAATACTCCTCCTGCATCCACCTCCAGCCTGAATGGTTTGGTGAAGTCAGGGGCTATTAACACAGGTGTGCTAGACAAAAGAGTCTTAACGGAGTTAAAAGCAAAATCACATTCTTCAGTCCAATCCAACACTACATGTTTTCTCAGTAGGTTTGTTAAAGGAGCAACAACACTGGAAAAATTCTTACAAAACCCTTGGTAATAACCAGCCATTCCTAAAAAGTCTTGGTACGAGGCACTGGAAAATCAACTACGGACTGGATCTTAGCCACAAGAGGACGTACGTCACTTTGACCAACCTGTTCACCCAAATATGACACTCTTGCCTTACCAAATTCACTCTTTGCCAAATTTACAGTCAAAGAAGTATCTTGAAAATGCTCAAACACCATTTTGAGAGTTCTGATCAGTGATCTGACCAGGTCATTGCGTGAATAACTACATACACTTCACAGTTCTCTACATTAGCCAGTACTTTCCCCCTCAACCGTTGGAAAGTGGCGGGAGCATTCCATAATCCACATGGCATAACAGAATATGAAACAAAATGATGAGGGGTTACAAAAGAATACACTTCAGCAGCAGCAGGAGTTATTAAAGAAACTTGCCAGTAACCCTTCAATAAATCCAATTTAGTAACATATTTTGCAGCTCCAATTCTCAATACAATCCTCCATTCTAGGGAATGGAAAAGAATCAGGCTTTGTGACTGCATTTACCTTTCTGTAGTCTGTACAAACCCTACTGGTCCCATCTGGCTTAGGAACTAAAAGACATGGTGAGCTCCAAGAACTGCTACTAGGCTTAGCTAAGCCATTCTCAAATAGGTAATCAACCTGCTTCCTCATTTGCTGTCATTTCACTGGATTTAAGTGATACGGATGATGTTTGATAGGAGAATGTCCTTGAACATCAATCTCATGACTAATCACATTAATCCTAGTAGTCAGAGAATAACAATGTATAATCAGAGATTAACTGTCAGAATTTGGCAAACGTTGACTATAAACAATGTAGTCACGGAAAGGGAGATCATCCTCCAAGGAGTAGATCGTGGTTTCTCAACTAATGTTGTCGTCATTACTGGTTTTAGATCTAAATGCTGTTTATCCTGATTTTCCCTCTGAACACAAGCTTACTGTAACATATTTACAGGACATACACACTGTTTCCTCCTTCGATCTGGTGTATTAATGACAATCCGTTTCACTCAGTTTGTGGTTTACTGTATAAAGCCCAGACCATTTTGCATTTAAAGCTGACCCAGATATGGGCAACAATACCAGTACCTCTTCAGCTGTCTGGAATTCTTGCTTTTACTGTTTTTCATGCATAGTACTGACATCCTCCAGCACATCAGTTTTTTCAGTTTCTTTTGACACCAGCTTCTCATGCAATAATTTTAATGGATCTCGTACGGTATGACGAAAGACCATTTGTGAGGGACTAAATCTGGTAGACTCTTACACCTGCTCTCTGATGGCAAACAAAATAAAGGTTGTGCCATTGTGAAGATCTCTGGTGTGGGAGAGCTTAGGTCATAGATTCTTAGACCACAGAGGTGACAGGCAAAGGATTTTTATTGAGGCTTTTCAGCTTACCCAATAGACACACAAATATACACACAGACACTATTCCCTTTCCAGCTCACCAGGCATCTCGCATCACTGCTCACTGAAAAGTATAAAAAGACAGAGGTTAATTGCCCCCAGGTGTTGCCATTTGCCACTCACCTCCCTGATTTTGCTCCCCCATCATTAGGCAGCGCTCGGCCATGCCCTCACCGCCACATTCCCCTACTGGCCGACTCAGGCCGGGGAGCCATCCAGCTCAGGACCGACTCCACCCCCCCACCCCCCTTCGGGAGAGGAAATCGGCCACAACCATCTGTGCACCCGGCCTGTGGATCACCTTGAACTTGAAGGGCTGAAGTGCCGAGTACCAACGGGTGATCCGTGCGTTGGTATCCTTCATTTGGTGGAGCCACTGGAGCAGGGCATGGTCCGAAAAGAGGGCAAACAGCTGACCCAGGAGGTAATAGTGGAGGGTCAGGACTGCCCACTTGATTGACAGGGATGAAATTGTGCTGTACTTGCTCTGCCTGACAGAGAGCTTCCTGTTGATGTACAGCATGGGGTGGTCCTCCCGTCCAATCTCCTGGGAGAGCACAGCCCACAGCCCTCTGTCCGATGTGTCAGTCTGTAACAAAATAGGGAGAGAGAAATTAGGCAAATGCAAGAGAGACCCGCCACACAGAGCCACCTTTAACTGGGTGAATGCCTGTTGGCACCGCTCCATCCACTGTACCGGGTCTGGGGCTCCCTTTGTAGTGAGATCAGTCAAAGGGCTGCCGAGGGCCAAAAATTCAGGTGCAAACCTGCGATAATATCCCGCCAGCCCCAAGAATTGTCACACCCCCTTTTTGGTCTTAGGCCGCGGGCAGGCTGCAATTGCTGCCGTCATCTCAATTTGTGGACACACCTGCCCATGTGGAACCCCAGATACCTTACCTCCACCCATCCAATTGCACACTTTGGTGGATTAGCCATGACTCCTGCTCATCGCAGTGACTCAAGGACTGCCCTCAGGTGCAGTGACCGATCATTACTGTAAATAATGATACTGTCTAGGCAGGCTGCAGCATAAGTACTGTGAGGACGGAGGACCTTATCCACGAACCACTGAAACTTCGCAGGGGCTCCAAATAAACCGAACAGCATTGTGGTAAATTGGTGTAAGCTGAAAGGTGTGGAGAAAGCCGTCTTTTCTCTGCATAGAAGACAAGTCAAGGGGATCTGCCAATATCCCTTTGTTAAGTCCAGTGTTGAGTAAAAATGAGTTGCATCCAACATAACAAGCAGCACATCAACAGGGAGCATTGGGTAGGCATCGAATTTAGACACCTCATTGACCTTTCGAAAGTCCACACAGAACGGGATGGAGCCGTTGTATTTAGGGACTAAAAGCACAGGGCTGCTCCAGTCGCTGTGGGACTCCTCGATTACCGCATTTTTCTTGTGCTCGGGAAGCCAGTATGGGCACGTACGAACTACCACACCTGGGGGAGTCTCTACATGGTGCTCTATGAGGTTAGTGTGACCGGGAAGGGGTAAGAACACATCGGCGAACTCGCTCTGCAGCCATGCCACGTCCGTGAGTTGGGACAGCGAGAGGTGGTCTCCACAGGGGACCGGAGTGTGTTGGGAAATCGGCTTTGTGCTCACACCCAGCTCCTCCGTCTCCTGAACCACCATTGCCAACGCCACGGGCACCTCCTCAGTCCAGTGTTTTAGTAGAATGTGGTGGTAAATCTGATGCTCTCCGCCCCTATTGGTACACGCTACCTCATAGTCGATTTCCCCAACTCGCCGTGTGACCTCAAAAGGGCCCTTACCACTTGGCGAGTAGTTTTGAGCTTGAGGTGGGTAATGATAGGAGTACCTTGTCTCCCGTCATGAACTCTCTAAGCCCCTATTATACAGACAGGCCTGACGTTCCTGGGCCTGGCGCGAATTCTCCTGGGTTAGACATGACAAAGTGTGGAGTTTTGCAGCATGTATTGGATTTCACTTTTACTCAGGGAAGGTCACTCCTCCCAATCCTCGTGGATCACTTCCAACAGTCCACCCGGCTTCCACCCATATAACAATTGGAAGGGCGAAAAGCCCGAAGAGGCTTCTGGGACCTCTTGTACTGTGAATAACAGGGGTTCGATCCACTTTTCCAAGTTACATGCATCATCTGTGACAAACTTAAGGATGAGGTGCTTAATTTATGGTCCATCAACACTCCTAAAAATCTAATACTTAGAGCTTGCTTAACTGGTTGCCCATAAAGAGTAATCTGTATCTTAGAGTTGACTCAACTTTTGGAGAAACATATGTGGGTTTTATCAACAGAGAAACAGAAACCCCATTTATTGCCCCACTCCTCCAAAGTATTAACTGCTGCCTGTTATTTCTTTTGCACAAATGCCACATTACAGCCTCTGGGCCATAGTGCCCCATCATCTGCATATAGTGATCTGCCTAGGCTAACATCAACCCCTGAGAAAACATCATTGATCATAATACTACATAGAATTGGACTGCATACGGTACCCTGGGGGGTTCTATTTTCTATGGAATAAGTACTTGAGTGGGATGTCCCAACCCTTACTTCTATACTCCTGTCCATCAAAAAAGCCATTACTCAGTTATACATTCTCCCACCTATACCCATAGATTCTAATTTAATGAGAAGACCATCTTTCCATAACATATCATATGCCTTCTCCACATCAAAAAACCCTGCACTCACCAGTTCCTTATTGGCCTGAGCCTTCCTAATCTCGTTTTCCAGGCATACTACAGGGTCCATGGTGGTCCTTCCTTTCCTAAAACCACTCTGATAACAAGTAAGTAAATTTCTGCTTTCCATGACCTATGTTAATCTATCAGTAACCATACGCTCCATGATTCTTCATAAGTTAGAAGTTAGGGCAATAGGTCTATATTTGCCTCACACTTATCCTTTCCTGGTTTTCCAATAGGTATAATGACTGAATCTTTCCAGGTCAGAGGTAAGGTCCCTGATTCCCATATCTTATTATAAAGCTTTAAAATGATCATTTGAGCTTCAGGGGTTAAGCTATTCACCATCTTATAACAAATTTCATCTTTACCAGGTGACGTTGCTCTAACCCCAGCCAAGGCTCTCTTCAATTCAAACAGGGAGATGGGAACATCTAATGCTCCATTAAAATCACTCTTTTTCCTATATATATATTAGGGTAAGTCCTGTACAAGTATTTCATCTCTAGCTGCTCTTGCATCTGGAGTCAGGTTGTCAGAGCTATGAACTCTTACAAATGTCTTTGCTACTACTTCTGCCTTATCTATGTTACTGATCATAATTTCATTGTTGTACCTTATGGAAGGTAAAGTAAGCTCCCTTCTGATACCACCCATCTTCCTAATCATACCCCACACATCATTAATTTGAATTTCCCTCCCAATTTTATTGCAGAATTGCTGCCATTGTTGTCGCATGGCTTGTCTAATCACTCTTCTAACAGCTGCCTGGGCCTTTTTATATGCCACGAAATCATTAAAGCAGAATGTGCCTTTTACCTTCTTAAAGGCTTTATTCCTATCCTGTATTGCCTTTTTGCATTCATCTGACCAAAAAGGAACCATCTTACGTTGTCCTAGACCACTCCATTTACCAATGACTTCTACTGCAGTAGAGTGCATGACTTCAGTTAGTTTTGCATTAAAATCATCCACACTATTATAGTTGTCTCTGCCGCTTAATCCTGTGCAGGGTTGCGGGGGGAAGCTGGTGCCAATCCCAGCTGACATCGGGCGAGAGGCGGGACATACCCTGGGTTGGTCGCCAATCCTCCGCAGGGCGACACACAGAGACAGACAACCATTCACATTCACATTCACACCTACGGGCAATTTAGAGCAGCCAATTAGTCTAATCCCCACTGTGCATGTCTTTGGATTGTGGGAGGAAACCCACGCGAACACTGGGAGAACATGCAAACTCCACACAGAAAGGCACCTGTGCCAAACCCGGGACTCGAACCCAGGACCTTCTCGCTGTGAGGCGATATATATACCGCATATTTTCTATTAGTAGCCCGGGCGTTTATTCAAAAAAAATTTTGGACGGCCCGGCGTTTAAAAGAGACCGGCGCTTAAAGGAGACAGGCCCTTAGTCCCTTCTCAGACAAAATGGTGATGGGTAAACGGACTTCATTTGGCAGTAAAATACGGTATGGAACCGTGTATTAATCATCCACCTCTGCTCCAAACGCGCTGCTAGCATTAGCTCCCTAACAACAACTAAACAGCCCATG
>JAQLOM010001167.1:0-10382 GCA_030068315.1 Chrysichthys thysi | reverse complement strand
CACACACACACACACACACACACACACACACACACACACACACACACACACACACACACAGGGAGAGAGAGAGAGAGTTAGAGTTCAACAGTCAAAGTATCCAACACTAAAGTACTGATTCATTTTAAAAAAAGTAAACAATTGAAAGGAATCAAGGCAACAATCGGAAATCTATTATTCTATAATTAATTGGTTATTAATCAATTATTAGTGGAAAAAATGGACAACGTAACTCAGATTTTCAAACGTGTCTCAATAATCTAATAAGGTAGAAAAGTTTTTCTTCTCCCTGATCATCGTTCACGAATTAACACTTCAGATTGTGAACAAATGTATCGTATACTTTAGTGAAACGCTGAAGTCAAGTGAAAACAGAGCAGATTCAGCAAATCGACTTAAAAATCGTAAGTGTATCATATCGCATCAGATTCAGAGGTATTGTCAAATATCCTGCTGTTGCCTTAAGAATCAATATTGCAGTGTGTTCTAGTAGATTTATTGGCATCAATAAAACACTGAATCACCTTAAAAATCCTAATCATATTGTAGCAGATTCTGCATCATGGCCAAATACTGCCTCGCTGCCTTAAGACTCAAAACCACACCGCAGCATGTTCTTAACACACCGAGTCATTTGGACTTTGAGTGACATTTCAATCATAAAACTATGCAACCTGTCCACTTGTCAAAGATGTGAATAGGGTTTTTAAATAATTTAACTGAATAGCAATATTTAGATTAGCAACAACATAAATGCCGAGCCAATAATAAATAAATAAACAAACAAATAAATGACAGTGAATTACAAAGAACATTCTGAGCTACGTCTCCCTGATGAGCAGCCTGTGGCAATGGTGGTAAGAAAAACTCCGAGACGTCAAGAGGAAGAAACATTGAAAGGACCCAGACTCCAAAGGGAACCTGTCCTGATTTGGGCGACACCGGATAAATAACGCCATTACAACTAACTCAGTTCACCTACACAAATCCCAGCTTGAGTTTCCTCTTGTATCTGCAAAACTTTCGCAATCCCTCTTCCATCCTTACAGTAAATATAGTGTAGAACACTGAAACTGAAACAGGTTTAAGACAGCAATTTGTGTTTCTACCGCCCCCTTCAGGCCGCTTTCTAATAACAGGGTTTTAAAAGAGACCTGGACTGAGAAAGATCAATGCAAATGTACACTTTGTAATTAAATGGATTACATTTGTGATGTTTGACCTGCTGTTAGTAAATGCCTTGTTCCTGAAACCATTAAATGGCCATGACATCATCACCGAACACGACTGAGAGAAATGAGAGACGTGTAAGCCACAGATTCACATTATTATAGTTACTGATCATTTAATTCCGACTTATGGTATAGTTACTAACAAGTAGACTTATCAAGCACCAATCCTTCTCATTCCATGGGAATTCAGCATGATATTCAAATCATGCATTCTGTTGTGAAACACTTGGCAACCCTAATGTTAGTACAAGCCAAGTATCTCATATTTCCTTTTAAACTTTCACTTTTGAGGTGCATTTGCACCAGCAGGGCTCATATAACAAAATCTCTTCACGTCCAAACGTTTGCACGACATTGCCAACAGCCAAGAGAGATAGGCATCTGACAAAACATCAGCTAGCATGACAAGCAGAAGTTTAACGGGTCATTACAGCCTTAGCTTCTTCACAACAAACCTGGGATCCATTACAACACTGTTACATGCACCCCCTTGAATAGCCCTTTTTGTAGTTTCCTTTTCACAAAATGGCCATACTACACATGCCATATGCAACAATAAAGAAAAAGCTGGACTAACTGAAAAGAGCATATGGGTGCTTCACGCAACAAAATCCCTAAACAAATTGTTTTTTTTCCGAAACAGGATATTACATACACGTATGTATGCATGTATGTATGTATGTATGTACATAGATCCCTCGCCATATCGCGCCTCAAATTTTGCGCTTTCACTCTATCGCAGCTTTCCATTTAAACTGGTCTAACATTGCGGCTTTTCTGCTGGTTCGTAGGCTTTTTCGTCATTTGCCATTGGGCGATGGCTAATCAGAGCACACGGCTAATTACAGACAGGTTTGTGTTAGCCAGCGTCTCGCACATTCAGCATCAACGTGTTTCACTAAGCTTTTTGTGGGTAGTAAAGCCCTTTCGTCATGTCCCAAAAGCTATCTGCGCCTTCTACTTCTTCCGGGGCCACGCCCAAGCGCAGGCGGAAGATGCTAACAATCTTTTGAAAAGGTAAAACTTTTGGACTTGTTAAAGGAAGGGAGCAGCTGTGCCACTGTAGGACGCTGTTACGGCATCTACGAGTCCACGGTTTGCTCCATAAAGAAGGCTGAAAAGAAAATAAGAGCTACGGCTGCAGTGCCTTATAACCAGGGCACTAAATGAGTCGTAAGCGGGTGGAATAAGGCTGTGGTTCAGGTTGGCATCTGCTTTAGGACTCTGGATTGAGGACTGCCGGAAGAAAAACATCCCCGTGGACATCCAAATAATCCGAGAGAAGGTCCAGCAGCTTCATGAAATGTTTGCGGATGGCAGGGATGAGCTGAAAGACGACCCTCAACCTGGAACTTCTGTGGATTCCCCAAGCAAGAAAAGTGACTTTGCTGCCAACAAGGGCTGGTTTGAAAAATTCAAGAGGTGATTCAACTTGGCCAGCGTGAGTGTCCATGGAGAGGCTGGCTCCGCGGACAAAGCCGTAGCAGAAACCTATGTCGGCGACACCTTCAAGAACATCATTAAAGAAGGCGGATATTGGCCGGAGCAGGTGTTCAACATGGACGAGATGGGCCTGTTCCGGAAGCAGATGCCCTCTTGTACCATCATCATGAAGGAGGAGGCAAGAGCCCCAGGCTTTAAGGCTAACAAGGACCACGTCACGCTTGTCATATGCGACAATGCTGCGGGGTTTTTGCTGAAGCTTGGGCTCATTTACAAGTCCAAAAGATCCCGGGCCCTGAAAAACCAGAATAAGAACCTGCTGCCTGTCTACTGGATGCACAGCCTGGATTATGAAACTCCTGACAGTTGACTGGTTTCAGCAATGTTTCATCACAGAGGTAAAGATGTATCTGGCAGAAAGGGGCCTTGAGTTCAAAGTGCTTTTACTGCTGGACAATGCCGGAGGTCATCCCGTGAATCTTTCCTTCCAAGGGGTGAAAGTAGAGTTCTTGCTGGCAAATATGACGCCGCTGGTTCAGCCAGTGGATCAAGGGGTTATCCAGGCCTTCAAGGCACTGTACACTAAGAACGCCCTGCAACACATTGTTGATGCCATGGAAAGACTTTTCCCTGAAGGTCTACTGGAAGAATTACACCATCACATCGTGCCTGGTGATTGTACAGAGAGCACTGAAGGACATGAAGGAGACTGTCAAGGCCTCCTGGAAGAGATTGTGGGCAGAAGTGGCCCATGGATACGAGGGCTTTTCAGCAGAAGAAATTCATCACTCTGCAGTTGATAAGGCAGTTAGACTGGCAAAACAGCTAGGAGGAGAAGGCTTTGATGACATGACTTCCGACAATGTCATTGAGCTGCTCGAGGTCTCCTCAAAACCACTGACCGATGAAGATCTGGCCAAAATGACCAAGTCAGCGAGCGAGGAAGAGAAAGAACAAGAGGAGGATCGAGCACATGAAGAGGAACAAGGACTAACTCTCGAGCGCCTCGCCACCATTTTACAGTTAAGAGATTAATTCATCGGTTGATGAATGGGACCCACAAACGATTCGCTCTTTGCAGTTCAGAAATGCTCTTGATGGCACCACAGAAGTGTATAAAAACCTCCTGACTCAAATGAAAAGCCAGCACCAGCAACTGTCTATCACGATGTTCTTTACCAGGAAAAATTTTTATGTTTTTAAAACTGTTTTGCGGTGTGGGAGAGTTTATAAAGGTTTAAAAAAAATTTTTTTTAAATAATAACCATATTATTACATGGTCGCTACTTTGCGGATTTTCACTTTTCCGCGGTGGGTTCTGGAACCTAACTCCTTAACTGTTCAGTTTTAAATTGTGTCCTGCTTTTATGGTACCCAACACTGTATTTTTAACAGCAGTGAGCTTGGGGGAAGAAACTTGGGGGAAATCTAGCATCCTCAGAAGTGTAAACTGCACACACAGTGTGATTTTCATCATCTGAATTTGAGTTTTGGAGGAACATTGGCTTAAGCATGTGCGTAACCTGACTCTGAATACCAGGAACTTTCCCAGCAGAAACACTGACACACCTTCTGCACTCAAGTCCTCACAAAGCTCAGAAAGGTTTTCAGAAAAGCACAGAATCACGATTTGGGGAGTAAACACAAACGTTCTTCTTGTTACTGAGAAAATATAAAGAGATTTCTGGCAATGGATCACAAAGCGGTCCTGATGGTAATCAAAAATATCAGATCCAGTGTGTGGTTTTTGCTGTTCAGACTGCTGCACATGTAACAAACCCCCGTTAGGTCTGAAGAAAAGGCTCAGATTTGGTGACTTTTTGCCTGCTGTGTGAACGTAGCCTTAGGTGACCGTGTTAACGATGTCTGTTTGTTTGAGATTAAAAATGATCTGCGTTTGTACTTTCTTGGCTTTATTCAGGGAACTGGCTCACTTCATACACCTTTTCCCTCGACTAAAGACCAAACGTTAATCGCAGTTCTCCATCGATCGGCTCAGGACCTCTGGTTTCCACCCAGTAGCAGGTGCTCAGATGAACACAAGCCCCTGCCTGTTAATCCTCTCCTGCTTCCTCCTGACATCTGTACAGGTGTTTCTTGAGAGATATGAAAACTTGTCAGAGGTGGGGTTCAATCGGATACATTTATTAAGTGTTTTTCGAAATGCATATCTCCCCTAAGCCACCCCCCCCCCACTCACCGTGACTACTCCCGCCCCCTCCACTCACACCACACCGCACCACACCACACACTCCATCCTCCTTTCATTCATCCTCATTACAGCGTGGCCTTGAGGGGCTGCTGAGCACCTGAGAGTATAAATACGAGCACAGACCTCATTCGGGAAAAACCCAGAGAGAGCCGAGCAGGAGGAGCGGAGCGGAACTGAACATCACGGTGAGGAAATTCATTTCTGAACTATTCTTTTAGCGTATGTTTAGGACAGCAGATCTCAAAGATAAGCAAGCCACTTACATTACTAAATAAAAATACTGTTTTAATATATTTTATTATCTTACCCACCAGTAAACACTGTACTGCTTTATTAATTTATTACTATTATTGTTATTATTGTTTGTTATTATTATTATTATTATTATTATTGAAAATGATAATTTCATGATATGAAGGATTATATTATGACTTGCACTTCGGTTAATATGAATGAATCACACAGTAATAAGTTATCAATGTATTTATGAGTAACAGGCATGCACGGCACCTGATATTTAGTGACGAATAACATTTCAGTTGATTTTGAATTATATTTTGGATTGGCTTGCTTCTGAAAGCATTTCCCACATTTTGGTGTTTAACCTTCCATACATTTTGGTGTAAAAGAAGAAAAAAGCAGCTACAACACGTACAATTTGAAACGAAACACTTTATCTTTTGGTCTTTTTTTTTTTTTTTTTAAACTTACTGGATCGTTTTAATTTCACTTTATTATTATTTTAACTTATCATATAGACACAAATGACAAGTTCTTCAAGAAGTGGTAACTCTTCAGAGCGAGATTTCCTGATAATCTCTCTGATATTATTCATTTTTCACAGGGGGGAAAATACAGAGAAAGGTCTGATGATGCACTGTACAAAGGTGAGCTTGTTTTTTGTTTTTTAATATTATGATCACTACTTATAATATAAGTCATGGTGCATTATAAGGCATAATAAAGCTAGCCAAAGTGTGTAATGCACTTACATTAATAACCTTCATAGAAAATGTTACCAGAGAGAAGACAATCCACATTAATATTAAGCATATATACATTATTCATATTTATAGTATAAATATAGAAATCATGTCAAATCTCTTGTTTTTCTAAATGAAGAAACCGAATTTATCATTCAGGCTAATTTTAAACTTAAAGTATGAAACATGAAAATCCTTTTCATGGCAAGTAGCTACACTGGTTCCTTTTAAATAACAAAAATGTATGAATAAAATCTTTCTGATGAACTGAATTATAAAGGACATAATGTGAATGATGAACATCTGGAGGATTATTCATGTTGGAATGGAAAGAGGTGGAACGTCTCATTTATGGCCATAATAAAGAGTTTTATCTCTCTCTCTCTCATATAATATATATATAATTAAATAATCACATACACTTTTTGGAATAATGTTACCCTATATTAACCATATATAGTAACTCTATAGCACTTGATTTGTGACATAAAAAGAAAAAAAATGTATTCTTTGTAATATAAAGTCTTGTAATATCCAGTAACACGCTAGGCTTGACATTTTGAATTTCCAAGTATTTCGATTAGTGCCTTAGTTTAAGGATTAAAAGAATAAAAAAAATAAATAATCCTGCAGAGTCCCTCATGTCATGTGGGTTTTTATTGTCATTCCTCCATGTGACTTATAAACACTGGAACAAAATGGCGTTTCTCCAGACCCCACACACACACACACACACACACACACACACTCCATAAAGTACAGACACACGCGATGAGCGTATGAGAAATACACAGAACAGTAAATACACAGGACATGACCTGTGACTGTTAGCGCAGCATGAATATCAGCAGCTGGGAGTCTCGTAAAGTAAAAGTAGCAGTAGTGATGCAGCTGTGCAGCGTTATTGAGTCACTGCGCTGGGTGTTCGACGAGCCCAGGTGAGCACTGGGAGTCAGCAGAGCGGTGAGTAATCGGACTGCCTCGGGGAAGAGCCTATTGCGGAGTCTGGAGGTGATGACAGTGATGGCGGCGGCTCCGATGCTCCTGAACCTTCTGCCAGATGGCACAGGTAGCTCAGTCGCTCTGGATAGGGGCATATGACAAATGCCATAGATGTAAACACAATGCTGGGAGCTTTGTATTTGCAGATGCGGCGGTTGTTGGTGGGCAGACAGAGATATTTTCAGTTCTTTTCACAATCGGCTGGAGAGTCTCGTGCTCCAGGTGGTCAGGGTGCTCTCCGTCGGCCCTGGGTAGAAGGTTTGTAAGGATGAGAGGGAGGAGTTTGGGTCTCTTCAGCCTTCACAGGAAGTCGAGGCCTTGCTGGGCTTTCTCTGCTACTCAGGTGGAGGTGAGAGTCCAAGAGAGATCCCGTGAAGCCAATGATCATCTCCATGGTCTTATTAACTTTGAGAAATAGACCATTTTCCAGACACCATTCTGTGAGCTGCTTCTTGCATCACTTGTGGTGACGAGAGCCGCCGCGTCACCGGCACGCTCGATGATGCGATTTGCAGCACCGTTTCCAAGGTTTTAATAAGACCTACTGTTTCACCATTTCACTAATCAATAATAACAATAATGTCTGAAACACCTCATCGAGTGTACACACCATGTACCATAACTCAATATTCTGAGTTTTATTAATCACCTCGTTTAAAAATGACATTATAATTAAATAAGGAACGAAGCACGACGGTGGTGGGGGGGTGCCGTTACAGGAAAATAATCAACGCATTACCATGACAACATTGATTGGTTTCCTATAACATCACCTCTGAAAGTGTTTCCTTCCTCGGACACACCACATTTACCAACAATTATCATTTTTAATCTATTAAAAGTACGACATGTTGGACTTTTATCCATTTATAGTTACATTTAATGTCCCGGACTGTTTTGTGAAACAAGGTACAACCCTGTTATAATGACTATAGACAGTTTTTCCCCTCACCAGCTTTTATTTGTCTTAATTAAAGTTCATACGAGAAAAATAAATAAATACGACTTTTTGCCATTTTGTTGAAATGCCCATAAATGTCCAGTGAGCATCTCCTTACAGAAAGCTTCACTGAGTCGGTGAAAATGACTTCTTTGGTAAACAGCACGACGCTTTTTTTTTTGTTTTGTTTTGAGTTTTTTTTAAACCGTTTATTCAGCTCGTCTGCCATACGGGTGAGCGTTACTATAGGAACGATACGTCGAGCCCTTCTGACCGATTAGCGCGGAGAATTCAGCTGGAGGTCGTGTCGGGACGAGGCTGTAAATTTTATGTCATGACTGCGATGTTACTGAAAACAGCCTTATTGTGTGTGTGTGTGTGGAGGAAGTGCAAGGAGTAATTAAAAGAGGATGATGATGCATGTCTGAACCGTGAGTGAAAGGCACGTGCACGATGTTGATGCATGACGTGCCTGAACCGTGACACCACTTCCTAACATGTGAACAAGGCTCATTTCCGGATCAGCCCACGAGCACACGACCTGCAGCAGCAGAAAAGAGCGTCAGAGACATGGACAACCGAGGACACGCCATTCACTGCGTTAATGAAGAGCAAAGCAGCTCTGCTGGTGACTCATAAGAGAAGATTTCAAGGTCTAAAAAGAAAAAATAAATAAATAAACCATCTGAATGGTTTTTCCTTAGACCGAGTTGTTGTTTTTCTTCTTTGCGCTCATCAGCACAGAGTGTGCGTTCTGTTCGAGCTGTCCTACAGGTTCTGACTTGTTCTTGTCTCGTCCCTGTGTTCCTACAGATGCAGTGTGTTTCCTGGCTCTCGGCTGCGCTCGTCCTGTGCGCGTGGGGATCTGCGGTGGACGCGCGGTGCTGGGACCTCGGTGACTGCGACGGCCTCGGCTCACAGGACGAAATCATAGTAAAGCACTTTAAAATGTCACCCTCGGGCACGATTTAGACCCTTTAACATTTATTAATTGTACTGAAGGATTATATTCAGTAAATCCAGGGGAAATCCAAAAAAGTCACTCGAGCAACAGTTCTGCCAAACCGAGACACAGAGAAGCGAGGGAGACGAAAAATGAGAGACGGACAAGAACGAACTTGAGATAAATCAGAGGAAAGGTATTTTTCCTTTGTAACAGCAAAAGAAAGAACGTACTAACAGCCCTCTGTTCTCAGCAGCCTGTTTTGCCGCTAGCTTAACCCGGACTTCACCTGGTTATCTATTTAACTCGTGTGTTTAGTGCTTAAGCGTACACTGTTTACGTAAGGAAGTTTACATTATCAAGCTAGATATAGATGGATTTGTTCACAAACTGTTCGAATGAGAAATTCGGTACAGTAGTCCCTCGTCTTTCGCGGGGGTGACGTCCCAAGACTTCCCGCAAAAGACAAAAATCCACGATACACGGACACCACCCCCGAAAAATCCTTTTTTTTTTTTTTTTGAATAGTTTGAGCCCTAAATGATCCTCCCACACTCTTTAACCACTTTCTAGACACAATTAAATACATAAAGAATACATTTGCGAGGATACAGCGAGGAGAATTTTGTGTCGATTTTCGTAGAAACATCTCATTTATAGCAAGTACTGCGACGGGTGAAGAACTGGGATGTTGGCGAATGCTGGTTGCTTCTCCCCAACCGTATGCATCGTAGTCAGCAGCCAATCACAACCAAGATTAAATGAATAGGGCATTCCGATTGGCCAGACTCGTTCCTCCAGCCATATTTAGTTTTCAGTATCCCCACACCGTGTTTTCATAAACAACGCTACGTGGTCTTTGTCTCTTGTGTAAATATGGTCTACACTGTACTGTGTATTATATAGTATTAATATTTTACTCCATTTTAATTAATGTTTATATTTTATAATACCGGGGAAATCCACACAAAAAATGTGATCTATTCTAAATAAAAATATGTGAATAGCCGGGGACGCGAACTGTGAACTGCGATATAGCGGGGGATTACTGTATTCAAGAAAATCCTATAATTACAGACAAAGAAAAAGACAAAAATGCTTGTAGCCCAACTGCGACGTGCTTCTCGTGAGTGTGTGGAAATTCACGCGTAAGTATATAACTGATGGAAACTGAGTTCAATTCATATAACCTGCTTGGACTTGTGCACTTCTATATCTGGAATATACCGACGAGAGGAAACGGTGTATTGTTTATTACGTCTACAGAAAAGGAAAGAAAGAAAGTGGCCAAAAGACAGAAAGACAGACAGAATGAGACTAAAAGACAGACAAAAAGAACGAAGTCACCTAAAGTAAGAAATAAAGAAGGGCAAAGGCAGAACAAAAAGAAGTCAAAGAAAGAAAGAAAGAAAGAAAGAGGTCAAAGACAGACAGAAGGAAGTCACTTAAAGTAAGAAAGAAAAAAGGGCAAAGACAGAACAAAAAGAAGTCAAAGAACAAAAAATAAAAGAACCAAAGAAAGAAAGACAGACAGAATGAGACTAAAAGACAGACAAAAAGACAGACAGACAGAAGGAAGTCACTTAAAGTAAGAAAGAAAAAAGGGCAAAGACAGAACATAATGAAA
>JAQLOM010001106.1:0-10386 GCA_030068315.1 Chrysichthys thysi | reverse complement strand
TGTGTGTGTGTGTGTGTGTGTGTGTGTGTGTGTGTGTGTGTGTGTGTGTGTGTGTGTGTGTGTGTGTGTATGTGTGTCTTTAGGTGGGAGTGATAGTGGAATTAAAAGATGGAGTGAATGTAGTGTCACTTTTATGTTTTATGTTTTCAAGTACAAACCCTGGACATTGTGGGTGAAAACAATTACTGCAACTTTGGGAAAATTCTCTTCTGACCTAAACTAATTTATTACAAAGTTTTTGACCAGATCTCACCACTGGCTACTGGTTTCCTTCTAGATACATTTAAATTTAAAAATTTTTCCAGTTAGCGATACAGCTAATAAGCAAACACCTGTGTACATTTCAGTGTCTGAGATTTCAAATAATAATCATCATATTGTACCTTTACAGTTTCACTGGATGAAAGCTTTTTATGACGCAGCTCAAAATGAGTGTTAAAACAAATATTTTGGGTTTAATTTATTCAGTTTGTATTTCTTTTTTTATTCCAATTACATATTCAATTCATACAAAACCCTTTCATCTGTACTGCATGGATGTTATATGCCATATGGCCAAAACTTTATAGACGCCTGATCATCACATTTTACGTGCTTTCTGCACACCCTATTCCAGATTTGCTCTTATTAAACGCTCCACTCTTCTGGGAAGGCTTTCCACTAGATTCTGGAGTGTTCTTGTGGGCTTTTGTGGTCATTCAGCCACAAGAGCATTAGTGAGATCAGGCGCTAATGTTGGGTGAAGAGGCCTGGAGTGACATTCCCTATAATTGGGTGCTTTGTGGCAACAGTTTGGGGAAGAACCAAATATCGGTGTGATGATCAGGTGCCCACAAACATCAGAGTACATAGATGAGGAAGATCATAGAATAAGTAGATGCTCAAAGGTAATGAATTTGACCTACCACAATGGAAGTGGCTGGAGATCCGGGGGCACTAGGACCCCGGGAAGATGGGGCCGTTCCTGCTTGCTGAGACAAAGGTCAACACAACAGGTAAAAAGTAATTAATACACCAAAACCGTTTAGCGTGGACTAAATGACAGTGCTTGGGTGAGAAGTGTGCTCTATTACAAGCATGTATGCTCAAGCAAAAAGCTCCTCTCTAGGGAAGGTTCAAAAAGGTTCAGGATGCAAGAATGCATTATTAAGTCACCAAGCACAGTATACAAAACAAATACCATCTGAGCACTGCTTTTATTTAACTACAAACCAAACAGTCCTTACAAAGAGTCAGTGTTAGCATGACGGCAACATCTGTCTGAAGCTTCTGTTCTGACCATTCAATATTTAATAGTTTGTAAAGTTGGAGGAAAAAAACACACTACTCATCACTCATAAATTCACGTTACATTTATGCATTCAGGTCAGTCATTTTGTTTGTGATGCACAGTCAGGATTGGAAGAGACCTCTCCTCATGTTCAACACTTGAACACATCATGATCAGTGCAATTCACGCATGATGGAAATTTAGATTGTTGAGTCAAACTTCTCTAAAATTACTCTAAAGTGCAGCATAGGATTGCTAACTGTCATGTTCTCAGGGATAAATATCTGATATCGGGTCAGATTGTCCACTTCTTTATGTGTTATCAAACCTACTGCTTTTAGTCAGACCGTGTAAGAGCACTGTAATCATATTAGTGATCAGTGGTTTAATGGAAAACTGAAACGGAACAGAAGCTACACCCTAAAACACCTTAAAAATGTTTAGCTTGGAATAGGTATGATATGTTTAGCAGTTCTGGTGCTAATTCATTGGAATTCATTAGTTACAATGGCATTTAAAAAAATGTAACAATTTTATAGGTGACATGCCATACACTTTTCAATCACAATGGAACCTTGGCTCGCCAATGCGTCGTACGGCAAACAAACTGATGTACGAACTAAATTGGCAAACAGATTTTGTACCGACCGACGAACAAATCCTCAACTGATGTAAAAGATGCCAACCCACGCTTTGCCGCACAAACCTTAAGTTCTGGTCAAACACTTGTGGTGTAAACGTATTCAACGTATTTTTCCGTTGTGTTTCTCTGCATTTTTGCTCTATAAGCTTCATTATGGGTCCCAATAAAGTGGAAATGGTAGTGAGAGTAAGAAGCCTAAGCATATAATGGTTGAAATAAAGAAAGAAACGCCACCATATCCCTCCACCACCGTCCACCTACATCAGCAACTATGCATCCACCGCAAAGGGAACGTGCATTGAAATCATCTGTTTATTTCATATAGTTTTATTTTTCTATAATTAAGGTTATTTTCATTTTATTCTATGTTTCATTGCCACACATAAACCCATAATACACTTTAAAATCATGTTTTGAGGCTGAAACACATTAATTGTTTTTACATTCATTTCAATGGGAAAAATTGATTCAGGTTGTGAACAAATCAAGTCTTGGAGTGAATTAAGTTCGTGAGTCGAGGTCCCACTGTATTGCATATTATTTCCTGAGATGTGTTTGTTAGCATGTCATGAAAAACCCACAGGATAACACAAACTCATTCGTTAGCTGCTCTATTTTAACCTGTAAAATAGCTTTACTCTGATAGGCTTTTCGTCTTTAAACGAGAACTCTGTCTCTGTCACACCCCCACGTTGCCAACAGATGTGGACTTGGAGCTAAACTCTAAGCGGTCAGCAATGACTTCTTCACTTTCTTCTTCATTACAACCTTTACATGAATGAACCCATGTCAGAAGAGGGCGTTCACTGATCCAGAGCCACAACAAAGCCTACGGAGGCTGTTCACCTTGGAGACCTGCTGAGAAATATGGGCATGGCTCGGGGCGAGATTTACACACCGATTACCACAAGGGAGAGCTCTCTGGATGCTCAGGAAGAACATGCAGACACAGGTATCCTTTTGTGCATCCTGAAACAGCAAACTTGTGTTTTTTCCCCCTGACAGCTTCACTTGTTCCTTCTGGGTATGGTTTGAAGAATAACTAGGTAGATGCCTTCATCTTTTTGATTTAGAGTCCTACGGGTGGTCATATTTTAAGGGCAGTGGTACCATAAACATGAGAGATTTTATTTCCTCTGAATATTTTCTTTCTATGGCCATTACGGTGTGAAGCGGGAAGGTAACAGTTCACTATGGAAGGCCCAGTACATCCCCAAGTCATACTGACATATCTTATTTCAAGAACGATAAGGGGAAAAAACTGTTTTCCACAGATTGTCCCCTTTTTATTAAACCTATGAGATAACAACAAAAAATATTTGTTAGCTCCTGAAAGCAAAAAAGCAAGAGCTTCTTTACTCACTCTACATTTTCTAGTATTGTTCAACATCATATTAATGACTAATCCAGCACAGAAGTAGTGATGACATTGGTGTAAACTCAAAGATCAAAATACAATTCAGTTATACGGCAGAGTTGTGCTGACTTACAGCAGAGACCTGGCTCTTCTGGTCAAGGATCTACGACATGACGAATGCGATGCAGTTGATGGTTGTACAGCATAAAATTTGAGGCTTGGGAAGCCGATCTGTACGAGCTGGGTTTACAGATAAGAAGAACTAAAGCACTGTGGAGTTGAAGTGAGGGCTGAAGCTGGTGCATTACAGGTGCTAGAAGTTCCGATTATGATTGCGATGCGCTAAAAATTGTAAAATAGTTAGAAAATATTTCAAATTCGTGGGCAGGCATCGCTGGTAGACCAGCGTAACAGCGTATGACGTACGCCGATGTTTGGACGATGCCCGGAAGTACACGGATGATGCCCGGAAGTATGCAAATGATGCCCAGATCACTCGCCTTCTGCGATGCTTCACTCTCTCCCGCAACTCATGGAGTTACCTTGTGTATCGGTGTACTGTACAGTGCATTACCGCAGGTTTTTTGGTGTGCTTCAAGAGTTCATTTTAATTCAAAAGCATGTCTTCTACAGGGAAAGACTCCTGGGTAGGCTAGGCTAAGCTAGGCTAAGCTAGGCTGAGATTCCTAAATTAGGCTAAGCTGGGCTAAGCTAGGCTATGCAAGGCTGAGATACCTAAGCTAGGCTAAGTGGTTCAACACAGAGGTTCGATATACGATATTTTCAACTTACGATGGGTGTAACTTGAGGACTACCTTTACTATCAGCGGGCATTTGAATTACACTCTGGGTAAGTTTCAACTTCAACTCAGAAGTTCATTATCAAATAAAGCTCCTTTAACAAATTTATGGGCGTTTGCTACCTAAAAAAAATTTACCGTTTAATCTTATACACGAGAATATGTGGTAAGACATTATCTGAAGTGAAAACATGTAACAGTATAGTACATTTACTCACCATAAACATATCCTTCTATTATTATCAGCTCTGTTTCAACAAGTGACAGTTGACAAGAGAGCATCAAACACAAAATAAAGTACACATAAACACAAAACTTTAACACTCCACCCACCTTCTGCATGACGGATGTTCGTTACAGACTTTCTCTTTACCCTCTGGACCTGTCAGATCTGTCATAAAACATGAATAGACGGAATCAGTTCTGTTTGTAGATTATAAAATATTGTTATTTTAATTAATAAAATGTCAACATCCGGAAACAACATACAAACAATAAAGCAGCTGTCACAAGTGCAATGAATTTGCATCAATTCTTAAGGCAATTTATTAAAATTATTCAGATGAAATTGTGTTCAATTCAATTTAAACAATTAAATGTTACTCATATAGTTATATTAATATATTATACATGCATTATAGATTTAAGATTGACATATTGCATTATATCATATATTATATTCAATTATATTTCAATATTTTTCTATATTATATATTTTCATCAGGTAAGTAGTTAAAAGAGTTTTATGTTTATCTTAATCTAAAAAATGTATTCCTTTTACCACTTCATTTTTCAGGTTTTCCTGTGCTTGAACTGACAAATTTACTCACCTATATATTTAGATATTTATATTTAGATATATAGAATTTCTCACCTTATAGTTAGAAATTTAGATTGTACATTTAGAGCTTCTCACTTTTTATTGAGAAAATCTAATTTCTATGTTTACATATTTAGAGTTCCTCACTTGACATTTAAAAAAAATTTGATATTTATATTTAGATATTTAGAGTTCCTGACCATATATTCAGATACTTTAACCCTTCAGTAATACGTCTTTGTTTAGCTACTCATGAAGTAAACGGACCAAAAGTTCTAGCTGATGACTGAAGTCAACACTTTCAGCACCAAGTGCAAAAATCATTCATCAAATCCTTGGGCTCACTGAGTGGACCATGTAAAAAGTCACATTTTAAGCAGTCATACTGTTTCTTAAGGGTTAAAAACCCTGTGGCACCCCTGGGGTCATATTTGTCCCTAACTTTTATATCAACCTTATATTCAACCCTCTCACTGGTTAGTGGACCTCCCAGGATGTCTCATAAAGACCATTTCATAACATGTAGTAGGAAAGGGTTAATTGAAAAAAAAACCCACTTGTTTTTGGATTTACTGTGTCTGTATCATCGTTTTAGCCTATGGTAGTATTCTTCCTATTATGATAAGGTGGTCCGGGTTTTCCAGGGTTAATCCTGGTAGTATTTTGCTTGTGCATGTTATAATTTTGTTTAAGACTTCTCACACAAAACTCCTACCGTATGCTTCATCACCAGCGCACCCCACTGAACCAAATTTCCAAAAAATGCTCATAAAACAGCTTCATTTTCACCAACCGCTGCACTACTGAATATTCCAAAAAAACAAAACCAACATGAGATCATCAAAAGGCAACTATGACTAAAACACATCCATGCATTAGATTCAGGCTGTCTGTCACAGAATCGCATTACTATTCAGCACAGCACACAGACGTTTGAGATATTCGCATGCTGAACTGCACTTTAAAGTCATGTTTCAAGGTCATGGACTGCTGTAGCAGCAATATTCAGCTGTGTATGTGGCCTGCGCCTGGCCTCCTCTTATACTTCTGCATCAGTATCAGGTGTTAGCTTATGTAGCAGTGACTAACACACATGCACGCACACACACAAACACACACACACACACACACACACACACACACACACACACACACACACACACACACACACACACAAACCTAATTATTTTTAAAAAAATATCTTTCATATATTAAATATATTTCAAAATATCAGCGAATCATAAATGCGACCAGTCTCCAGTGTTTCCCTTCGTGTGCATAATAAAAATCCCATTTCCAAGCAGCCAAGCAAAGCGCTACGTCTAGATGAGTGTCTGTCTGGAATAAGGCGAGATGTCACATCCTGTTTTGTCATAAACTGGTCTGTGCTGAGCTAGAAGGGGAGAAGATGGCCGATTCTATTCCTCTCCTTCAGCCTCACCATAATCCGGTCAAATACAGATGCTCTTGTCTGAGTGCACTGCCAAGAACTGTTTTAATTATATCAGCTTGAAAACGTCCTTTAATCATCTGAGCCCAGAACGCTGTGTTCTTTTGTTCTAAAAGCAGCGGTGAGGAAAACACTTAAAGCTGTATAGTCTACTAACGTGGGGAATATCAGAGTCAAATGTACTATTAAATGACGATAACCGGTTAAATAAAACCTGTCCTTTAAAGTGCATTCAGAGTTATTTAATCGTGAAATGAAAAAAAAAAGGCTTAATGATTTCTTAATGATTTATTATCCATTAGCATTCAGTATAATGAGTGAAGCGTGAGAGCATTAGATGGCCAAGAGGAAACGTCTAATGCTTTTGGGCTCAACTAAATGCACTAATTAGCTGTATTTCAGTTTCATCTAAACCTAAAGAAACCACCGCAGTTTAAATATTTTATCACATGAACACATTCACCTAACTGTGAGTACGCTCTGATAGCCTGCAGCCTTTCTCAATTCACTTCCCTTCAGATGGAAAAGAGAAGAAAGATGGCCTATCAGCAAAAAAACATGTTTTTTTTTTTCATGCTAGCTAGGGAGGGGGTTTCATGCTAGTAATTAAAAGCATGGTTCTCGTTTCGGTATCATACCAAGCAGAGGAAATGGGGGAAAAAATCCCAAACAAATTGACTGAACAATAAAAACATGTATGCAGAATAAATACAGCTTCTTCAAGCTTATTACCCACAACGACAACCAAAATTTACATTAATAACGACTTCTTAAACGCGACTGTAGACGTTAGATACTGATATTTCCTTACACTGCCTTGTGAGTGGGACACACAGAGTCTGGATGGATTTGATTTCGCACACTGATTATAGACTCATATGGAAAGATATGATATGGTTATCAATATGATCTCCAACCAAACCAATAGGGCAGGGGTCAGGAACCAGTTTCAGTCAACAAACTGAGCTGAAAAAAAAAAGAAATAGAAGAAGCATGGAAGAAGTATTATCAGGTTCAGTCATGAAACAACCCCCTGGGCACAGAAAGGGTTAAGGGCCTTGCTCAAGGGCGCAGGGGTGGCAGATTGATCGTGCTGGGGCTTCACATTTTGACCTTCCAATCAGAAAGCCAAAGCCTTTAACCGCTGAGCCATTACTGCCCTAGGATCGAACTCATTATGAGACTGACGATGACGAATGATGCCAAATGTCATTT
Source organism: Chrysichthys thysi (assembly GCA_030068315.1). Taxonomy (NCBI): domain Eukaryota; kingdom Metazoa; phylum Chordata; class Actinopteri; order Siluriformes; family Claroteidae; genus Chrysichthys; species Chrysichthys thysi. The sequence goes on along the minus strand of JAQLOM010001106.1, from coordinate 2,831 downwards.
AATTTTTTAAAAATTGAGAGTTTAAATTTGAACCAGTGTACATTAAGTGAAAAGAGTAAAATGTTTATATCATTGAAATAATATAATACCCATATAATATTTCCACTAAAATATTGTGGGCAGCATGGAGGTGCAGCGGTTCGACCTTGCCTGATGCCTGGACCCTTCCTGTGAGGGGTTTACGTGTTCTCCCCTTGCCTGTGTGGGTTTCCTCTCACAGTCCACAGACATTCAGATTACATCAACTGGCTACTTTAAATATGCAGAGTACGTGAATGGGTGTTTGTCTGTGTGTTAGCCCTGTGATAAACTGGTGACCTGCCCAGGGTGTACCCCGCCTCTCGCACAAAGTCAGCTGGGATTGGCTCCAGCTCCCGGTATAGCGGTATAGATAACGGATGGATGGATTTCCGTGTGTGTGGAGTTCTAATTAAAAAAATTAAAATGTATAGATTTACCTTATGAATAGAAACTGAGATTTCCATTATTAGGCTAAAATAATGGGTTCCCTCAAATACATAACGTGTGTATAATAATATGGGTATTTGATAGTTTTAGGGATAGATTCTAATTCCTGAAATATACTTGTATCATGGTGGGTTGTGATTTCCACCTGTGTAACTAAATGAAAGAATAAACCACACACCCTCTGACTATGCTATTTACATTTTCAGTCTGTTTAAAACCCATGGCACTAATCAACCTCAGTCTAGCACAAGGCAAAGTATTTGGCTCCTGCGTGGCATTTGGCCTTATCATTGGAAGATATTTGAATCCATTTCAAGAGTTTGAATCCCTACAAGGACAAAATCATCTGTGGGTGAGATGCTAGAGAACAAAATTGACCATGCTTTCTGGGTGGGAGGTGTGTCACACTCTCTCTCCCCTGTCAATAACAGAGACACTAACCTATGTGAGCTTGTGTATGTAGAAGCGGGCGGATAGTGCTTTCTTCTGAGACAATTAGGCCCCTTTCACACCAAGTTGGAATTTTTGGACAAAATATTTGCACGAAATCTCACAGATTCGATCACAAGAATGAAATTTGATACAATAAAAACAAAAACAAAAAAAGCGATTCATTGAGAAATTTCGCATCGGAAAATGATTATGTGACCAGTCATATGAGGTTTCCACTGATGTCACAGAATGGAATGACAAACGGAAAAAAGAAAAAGCAGACAAAATCGGTCAGGAGCTCGCCGAGAAGGTTCGAGAGTTCAGTGAGTTCGAGAGAGAGTTCGGTGAGTTCAAAAGAGAGTTCGAGAGTTTGGTGAGTTCGAGAGTTCGGTGAGTTCAAGAGAGAGTTCGAGAGTTCGGTGAGTTCAAGAGAGAGTTCAAGAGTTTGGTGAGTTCAAGAGAGAGTTCGGTGAGTTCGAGAGAGAGTTTGAGTTCAGTGAGTTCAAGAGAGAGAGTTCGGTGAATTCGAGAGAGAGTTTGGTGAGTTCGAGAAAGAGTTCAGTGAGTTCGAGAGAGAGTTCAAGAGTTCGGTGAGTTCGAGAGAGTTCGAGAGATCGGTGAGTTTGAGAGAGCCTCGAACTCCACCGTTGTCATCCAATAATATTGTTTTAAAAGCTTGGATAACATTATGAAACTCTTCTTGTCTACATCCAAACAATGGTTGTACCCAAAACCTTCTCTTTCTTGAAAGCATGTCTAGAGTGCAGGACAAAAGTGTGCACTGAACGATCGATCTATCAATCGCTGACAGTTTAGCCCACCAGTGTAGATCATTAAAACTGAGACTATTTGTCATCAGCATGTTCCAAACGCTGACTTATAAACATGTCCTGCAACATGACAGCTTTAAAGAAAACAGTGAGAGATTGCATCTAGCTAGCAAGTGCTTTGTGATAATCAAAGTTAGCTCTATTTGGCTCAAAAGCTTCCTGACCCCCAAAATATGGTTTCCAAGCATCTACATCAAGGTATCTGTTTACAGCCTTCTATTTTTAACAGGAAATAAAACAAATCCCACATAAAAAACCTCCAGCAATGTGAGGTCACCTCCTCAACTGACATACTGTCCTTAGACCAATGGTTCAAATTCCCTTATCACAATATATCCTCATACCCAGACATCATCACAGCCATATTCTTTTGGCTTATGTCTAATTTAAATCTCAGTCGTCTTGCCTGCTCTTGTAAAGTCCATTATCGGTGCCTTTCTGCTCTACCTTTTAGTTCCAGCTGGTTACGTTAGCCTATATGGTTCTGCGTGGAGTCACTGAGGCATGAAGGACGTCCGGGTGGACACCCCCACTCTGACGTTTTAACCGACTTAAAGCTGCTCTACTGACATGATTTATCACCACTCAAGCAAACAGTGACCAGGGGACCCATCTGTATCAGATGCTCCTCAATCCCAGTTTAATTTGAGAGAGGTCTTTAAACGTCTCCTGTTTGACCTACTGCATGGATGAGATTTTACCTCTTCGGTTTGTTGAAGTGATCAGGTTCAGGTCTGAATGCATGAAACATTCGAACAATCTAACATTTTATTCCTTATTACTGAGGAGACATCGAACTCGGCCATCTCCAACTAAAGGTCATGTTCATGCACACTTCGCTTGCACAGCACTTGAATATGAAGCCTCTCTCTCTCACCCACACCCACACCCACACACTCTCTCTCTCTCTCTCTCTTTCTCTCTGTCTGTCTGTCTCTCAATTCAATTCAATTCAAAGTGCTTTATTGGCATAACCGTGAGCATTATTGCCAAAGCATTGAAATGAATCTATAAAGTATTTAACAATAAAATAAAAATAAAACAGGAGAAAAGGGCAATAATAATAATAATAATAATAATAATAATAATAATAATAATAAT
>JAQLOM010001092.1:0-10386 GCA_030068315.1 Chrysichthys thysi | reverse complement strand
AAACCTTTATTAATATTATTATTATATATAATCTTTATTAAGGTGTATCCATATAAATGGCCCACCCTGTATATTGTAAAGCTGCTTTGTGACAATATCTGTTGTTAATGGCACGATACAAATAAAATTGAATTGAACTGAATTGAATTTTTCAGTATTAAATATTAATTTACAAATATTAGTACACAGTTTGGGCTGTCTTGCATGCACATGTAGCTACATGTGTTCAAAGATGTTCAACTGAGGGCCATCCAAAAGCTTCAATGTGCATTTCATGAAGTAGTTCATGGTGAGTTTTGAGGTATACTCTGAATCATCCTGTAGTGGAAGCAAGGCTCTTTTCTGCTTCAGTTTATTGACTGACTGTGTCACATTTGTTTTCAGAAATTGCTCATATTTAATGGAATCCATTCCGCCATCGACTTGTGCAATCATTCCTGTACCCCTAGCTGCCACACAACCCCGGAACATAGCTTCACTTCCTTGCTTAATAGTTGTCAAGGTGTTTCATTTATTAAATGCTGTTAGTTTTTTCCCTAAACATACCTTTGTTAATTGTGGTCACAATGTTGTATTTTATTTCATCAGTCTATAGCTTGTTTCCAAAATGCCTCTGGTTTATAGATGCTGTTTTACATATATCAGAATGATATGGCCACAAGTAAGGTTTCCTTTCGATGACTCTTACATGCAGATCATATTTGTGCAAGCAACACTGCCTGTGTCAGATAAATTTCCCTACAGGTTCACAATAACATAAGGTGGGTTTGCTTCTCTTACTGAGTGTTTTGTTTGTTATCCAGATTTTGCCTGGACTTCCACAGTTCCATTAACTCCCATTTCTCAATAACATTTCAGGCAGTGAAAATTGCGAGCTGAAAGTGCTTCGATATCTTTTATCTCCTTTGTAGGCATCAGATAGCTTCATTTTTATATCCCTAGCCAGCTGCTTAGAGGAGCTCATGGTTGTTGCAAGTTAGAGTCAGATCATTTATGCATGCATACAACTGTATATCCAGACGAAATCTTGGATGTACTCTGCTATATTCATTAACATGGTGTCAGCTAAAGTCTAGAGGTGGATGCAATTGCAGTTTAGGATGTTTATTATGCAAAGAGGATAGACATATCCAAAACATGAATCAAGATCAAATTCAGAAACAGGCAGAAGGTCAGGCGATGTGCAAACAGCTTGGCATGGGCAATCTGCAAAAATACATGAACAGATAATAAAATATGGTCAAGGCAGACAATCAATATGAGAATCAATGGCTTGGTAAAGTCAGGCAACACACACTGAGCGTTTACTTCAAGACAAGTGGGTGTTTGGGGCGTGAGCATGAGTGTAGTAGAGGGAATTGTCGTCCGTGGCAACCATGTTTGTAGGACATAGTGTGTTTTGGGAAGTGGAGTCCAGAGTGGATTGCACAGACATGACACATGATAATCTTCGTCTTCTGCCGCTTAAACCTGTTCAGGATCGCGGGGGGAAGCTGGCACCAATCCCAGCCGACATCGGACGAGAGGCGGGACACACCCTGGGCAGGTCGCCAATCCACCGCAGGGCGACACACAGAGACAGACAACCATTCACACTCACATTCACACCTACAGGCAATTTAGAGCAGCCAATTAGTCTACCGTAATCCCCACTGTGCATGTCTTTGGACTGTGGGAGGAAACCGGAGTACCCGGAGGAAACCCATGTGAACACGGGGAGAACATGCAACCTCACACACAGAAAGGCCCCCAGGTCAACCCCGGGGCTCGAACCCAGGACCTTCTCTCTGTGAGGTGACAGCGCTAACCACTCAGCCACCGTGCCGCCCACATGATAATCTGTTAAATTCTTTTTCCAGTGTTGAATATTCAAGTAACATTTCTGTCCCAAAATATACTTAGCGTTCCACACAGTCTACTACATTTAATGTGTGTTTGAGTATATAAATTCATTAATTTCCACTCAAATTACTTTATGTGTGCTTCTAATGCATCTTTTCAAAAAGCCTGCACTCAGAAGCCTGTGTGTGTTCATGTGCATGTCTAATATTTTTGTTGTTTATTTTTCAGAGTCAGAAGAGAACTCTTCCCTATAAGGGTCTCTCTCTTCTGTGATAAGTGGTTTCATATTCCAGTATGCTATGTGATGTTAATACTGTGACTAAATGCTCTGGCAAAAACTCAATTTGTTTGCAGAGGAGTTGTAATGAAGCCAAGTACATGCTGCTCTACATACCAATGCTCTTATAAGTATGCCTCTTTGACGTCCATTTATGACTCAGTAGAGGATACAACATACGACCAGCACAGGAGGAGGAGTGTGTAGAGATTTTTCTGCAATGTACTTGTGCTTGGAGACATGGACAATGTAGTTTCCTTTCTGTGTTGTACAGTCGGTTTCCTTTGTATTATGGACAGAAACAAGTCTGTTCAGGGGGAAGTGGTGACTTAGGGATTAAAGCTTTGGGTTACTGATTAGAACACTGTGTGTGCAGAACCCATCACCACCAAAGCAGTACAGATGGGTTCTTAAGTAAGACCCTTAACCTTAATTGGAATTCACATTTTTAAGTAAATGTACATTTAACAGCATTCTATCTAGCTGGTTTACTAGCTACTGGTTTGTGCCCAGTCTAGGTATACCAAGCTCAATCCACTTGCAGGAAGAATAAAATATTCTTGCTGCATAAAATAACATTTTTTCCCTTGCATTCCAGCCCTCAAAAGCAACTTTAACATTAGGAGTTCAACAAGTACATATGGTTTTGAGAGAGGTGTTCACATAGTTTTGGCCATATAATGTATGTTACAAACATTAACAGACTAATTTACTTACAGACAAATAAAAAAAAAAAAGATTAATTTAACGTGACAAATGTGTCCCATCAGATAATTTCACTAGCTTGGGGCAGCCATTTTGCACTGAGATTTCAAATTTATTTTGATAATTATTTACCAGTTTCCAGAAGTTGTTCTAAATCATAAACACAGAATGCATGGATTTTTGCTCTTTAGTGATGGTTAGTTTGTATGGAGGCACTGGACCAGAAATCGCACATTGTATTGAACTGACTGGTTTCTAAACAATCAAATCCATGGTACAGTGTTTGTATTTTTCCATTTATAGTTCAAGAGTTCATTTAAAAAAAAAAATGCAGGCAAACTTACAATAAGTGTAAGATGTGGTGGTAGCAGCTGCACATGAATCATGCACATTAGCTCATCATGCATATGCAAAAGCTGACAGGCTGTTGCTGACGCAAACATGGAACTGAAAAAAAAAATAGTATTTTTCAGCCCTCCTAATCAGACTTAAGGTAATATGATAATAGATTAAATACATGGTTTTGGAAAGCAACACTCTTTGGAGGGATTTGTGATTAGTTTCAGTGCACAGCAAAGGCAATGCATGAAATTGGTTTGCTTGACATGTGCAAAATAGAGTCTGGCAGTACTGAGCAAATTCTTTAATAATTCTATTCACATTTATGGAACATTGCTTCAGCTCTTAAATTCCTGATGATCCAAAGTAGCCATATGCTCATGAACAGTCAGTCTTTAGAACAGAAATATCCTACTGTTGTGTATATACCTTCATAGATATTCTGCCATTTCTACTGTTATACACTTAGACTAGGGCTGAGCAATAGATCCCTAAATTATCCTTATCGTGATATGACAATTGATATCGTCGACTGGCCAAATATCGTGAGTATCATGATTTAGCAGAAATATCAACTCTCCTCCAGAAATGAACAGGTAGCTGCAGTGTCGCCCCCCCCCCCCATTGAATATATCTATGAAGAGTTTGTGTGATGTAGCATGATATGTAAAAGTAATTAATTAGCTAAATAACTATTAGTCCTGTTATTTTACAATTTGAGAACCCCGTCCATCTCCAGTCCATGTGTGCTGCATATTCTTTTGTCTCTAAAAATGTTTTTTTTTTTTAGCATAATATATATTGTGATAAATATTGCTATTGTGAAAATATCAGAAAATATCACGGTATAATTTTTAGGTCATATCGCCCTAACTTAGACAATAGCTGTGTCTATTTTCTCAGGCATCAGCTTCTCTTGTGGCATTAGTAAGAGGTTATAGGATGTGCTGCCAGTCAAGGGCAGAATGTGTGTAGGTTACAAAAAAAGGGAAATGGCTGTTTAAAAACCATAGTCTGGGGTAAAACCTTTTGGGACCCTGAGTGATGCAATGGTCTATGCAATCACCTAATTTGTTGAGTGGGTAAGACAGCTTTCCTCTGCCCCCCTGTCAGTTGTAGACAAAAGTCACATGACCACTATTTCACTGCTGAGGCATTTTCTGGTGAGTGTGCAAGGACCAGGTGGATTACTTCACAGCATTTCAAGCTTCATGCTGGACTTGATGCATTATAAACCCCCGAATTTGACCCCTTTTGGATTTATTACAATGAGACAATATGAGGTAGCACTGGGAAGCTGTTAATCATTTATTCTTGTAAGCTAGTTTAAAGGTTGAAATAATAAGATCAGGCTCAATAGATACTTTATTATACAGCATGTTCCGTAATCTGTCTGTCCATCAGCCGGCACTGACCCACTGAACAAAGCTCACTGTCATCAGCAAAGTGCTTTTCTTCAAACTGCTGCCATGTAAGATCCAGTCAAATTACCCACATTTTCTGTAAATCTTATGCATTTTATGTGCGATTAATTTAATACAGGACAAAAATGGTCAGTATTACCTTCCTTGTCGCTGTTAAGCAGTGAGAAGACCTTTAGTGGTTGCCTCATTATCACATTTAATAATACCTTGTCCTCTGTATCGTCTTCATGACAGAAGCTGAAAGGTATGGTATGTAAGTTTTTGAGCCTGATAGATTAAAAGCCTTCTAAAAAGCTAATGTGGATGATATAGTGTACAAACCCACATATAGCATAGTGTGTAGCAAGGACAAGGGAGGACTAATAGTAGCTCTTAAAAGCCCCAGGCTCAAATCGCTGCAGCTCAGGAAAATAATTAGGCAGATTGTTTGTCTTGCTTCAAAGTTTTATCAACACTGGCATCTCTGACAGTAATCTGCAATCCTATGCATTTTGCTGCTCCCAAAAGAATATTGTAATGATTTGCAGCAGTTGCATAGAAACCAAATGAATTGAGCTTAAACCCAGCAATAAAAGGAAGTTACAGAGTTTGCCCTTTCATCAGCTGGCGCAGTGATTAACAAGGCAGGCATCTCTCATTAGGCTCATCTTTATCTGTACTTTGGCTGTCTTCCAAAGACTTGTGTTTGACAGAAGCAGTCTTATTAGAACTGAATTAAAAAACTTTACATTAAAATGTTGTTTAGGCCAGTGTGACTAAACTAAAATACTACATCACAGATTCACTACTGTAGCCTATTTTGTAGTTTGCGTTTTCTTAAATAGCTTACTTCATCATTAGAGGTGAATCTGTGACCACACAGCACCTCCTTCAGTGTCCCGAAGACATGATAATTGCTCAGAGCCAGATCCAGGCTGTAAGGAGGATATGGAAGATGTTCAAACTCCAGCCATTGCACTGTCTCTACTGTCACTGCTGCTGGATGAGGATGTGCATTGTCATGGTGCAGCAAGACTGTTTTGGACAGCATTCCTCTTCTTTTGCTGCGAATTACAGGTTGAAGTTCATTTTGCAGCAATGCACAGTAATTTGCACTGTTCGGTCTTTTGCCCGTGCACTGGAAAATGCACCAGAATAGGAACCTTCATGTCCCAAAAGACCGTTAACATGATTTTCTTGGGGGAGTCCTGACTTTTCGCTGGAGGATGTCGCTATGCCATGCTTTGTCTTTTGCTCTCCCTGGATTATCGCGCAAAATAAGATAGACTACCAAAAACATTTTTGTGACTTTTTGACTGTCCCTCAAGTAAAATAAGATAGACTACCAAAAACATAACAAGTGTTATTACTTAACCAAACCTAGTATAATTACAGGAAAATTTGCAAACAAATAGTCCATTTCAACCTGGATACCTACTTGCGCATACATACAGCTGTCATACAGCTCTTTTTCTCATTTTTGCTCTTTTCTTTAAAAAAAATCTTTTTCTTTCTTCTTCGCACCTCATACATGACCAGTCCACATGCACACCATATGGAGATTCTGCTTAACAGCTTAGGACTACAGTAGGACTAGCCTGTCCTACAAAGATGGAGATAGACTCCTGTCATCTCTTCTGTCGTGGTGAGTGCATTTTTTCCCTACATTTCTAGTGTTTTCTGAGGAACCCTATGGAACTCATTTCACATTTTCCCTGCTGGGTTGGATTCTCAATCTGTGGCATTTTCTCCAGTGTATCCACCCAGCAAGTCAACACCTAGCCAACAAGTGGGTGTGGAAATACATGCCAGAGACAAGGGTCTCCCTTGCCATACTGTGTGCTTTCATCCTGAATTTACTTGGGCTAGACTCCGCCCAGTAAGTTTCTCTCACCATATTGGTGTTCACTACCAAGCCTACTAAAATCTTTTGGTAATATGTTATTTTGGGGCTTGGGCCTGTTTTCCTCTGTTCACCCCTAACTCTATGCCCTGGGCCTGGTTCTTCTGTGTTCTAATCTATGTTCTAGCCTGTGGCTACATACTTTTAGCTTGTTTGTGTGGTGTTCTCATTTTAGCCTGCTCATTTAGCTAGGTTTTTTTTTTTTTGTTCAACACTACAAACCCCTGATACCCTTAAAATATATCAAGTAATTGAATGAGCCATGCTGCAAGATTCCCCTGGAAGCCAAAGTTGGACACTAACCATGCGCTCGCTTCTTGGCACTGGTCATCTTAATGATGAAGTGTCCAGTATGGGATTGAATTGGTATTGGATAGAGATGTACAATCCATAGTAATGAATTGCACTTTTTCACTAGTCTAGGTGGAGCACCTACCCTTCCTTTAATTACTTTTTTAAGCCCTTATTGCCCTTCATTACTTGGAAATATAAATCATCATTCACATAAGTGGCTACTTGTATTACAAGTGCATTAGTGAATTTGTTAAGTGCACCGTTTATTTTCTTTGAACTTTGTACTGATTCATATGGGCTAAATAACTAGCTGGTTATCAAAAAAAAAAAACCTAGTTTGTTAGTATTCTGATAACTAGCTTGCAGAAAACTAAGTTGCATCAAAAAGATGGGGGGTTTTTTTGTTCCCAATTTCCCTACAGGCTTTAATTATCTGGCTTAGGTGTGGTAGAAGATAGAACATAAACTTGGACAAGCTTGGAGTCCTTGAAGACTAAAAGGATTTGATTAATGTCATTATTCTTTATCACATTTATTTTAATCACTGATCAAGGAGCATGATTTTATAGTGCAACTGAGGTCTCATCTACACTAACAGCAATCCTGACCACAGAACATTTTTTTCTAATCTGCTTTCCAAGTTGATAAATCTGAAAATGTTGTTTTCACATTGTGTGAGAACATTTGGGCAAAGGGAACACATTACATTACATTTCCATTTCCACGTTAGGTTACATTACATTTCCATCATTTGGCAGACACCCTTATTCAGAGCGACTTACATTTACGTATGTTATACAACTGGACAGGGCGGCAGGGTGGCTGAGTGGTTAGCACTGTCGCCACACAGCGAGGAGGTCCTGGGTTCGAGCTCTGGGTTCGGCACAGGTCCCTTTCTGTGTGGAGTTAGTAAGCCAATTTCCATGAAACTTGGTGGAATTGTGTGGCATGGGCCAAGTAAGAATCCAATCAATTTTGCAGTGGATCCGAGTCACAAGGTGGGACTACAAATCTATTTTCACATTTGCTAACGTTGTGGGATACAGTCTGAGCTCACCAACACCAAGTTTCTTTAAATCCAGTAGATGGCAATAAAGTTAAATAGTGAAAAACATACAGATGGTATGCACTTGGCATCACGTTCCCATCTGAACACACCCTAAATCAGACTGAGTGGCAAAATATAGTGTGTAGAGCATTTAGTAGGAGAAACTGCAAAACTGGGAGTAAAAGTAAGAATTATCTTCGAAAAGGCCGTTGGACTTGAGTGATCCTTATTTTGTGTATTTTAACTACATTTGATCTAAATGCTAAAGGCTGATTTCATCTACTACTTCCGCGTAGAATCTCAGAGCGGCTCAAAGCACTTCGGGGGATTTAACTAGTGTTTAAATCCACAATTCTATCTTTGATTGCTGGATGCTGTATTATTTTTATTGAGTCGTTTTACTGTGTACTGTGGGTTTACTGGGAGTCTGTTAAAGGAAGGCATAGAAAACTATGTGACCCGGCAAGAGTAAACTCTCCATTATAATGAATTTCAGCCACTATAGAGCCTCACACTTTATACATTTATTTTAACACAATATTGTGACAGTAGATTTCAGATTTCGATGGAGAAAAAATATAAGCAGCTGGAAATGCATAGGAGGAAATTTGATGCTACAAAGTGGACCAATCTTAATCGTTGCAGTCTGCATTAAGTTTATGTTGTCCAAAGCAAAAACAAAAAAGACTGAAATGACATCAGACACCAAGTAAATATGCTCAGCATGCCATTCAGTATTGTTTTCATGTTTCATTGAGTATGGCACTAATTCCCAACCCTGGTCCTGGAGTTAGCCCTCTGGATCTACACACACACGCACACTCTCACTCTCACACACTCTCTCTCTCTCTCACTCACACTCTAAGGGATGGCTGTTAGCTAGCTAATTAGCTGAATCTGGTCTCCTGGAGCAGGAAAAATAAAAAAACAAGTGGTGGGAACACATGGTGTCTGGAAAAGTTTTGGAAAATTGAATGCAAACATGAGTGAAGCCAAAAACATAAAAACAGCATTTCAAACTTGCCTGTGCTAGTGTCATCTAGTCCTGAGTGGTGTGAGAACATAATATAGGATGTATGCAGACAATCTGACAGCTGTAAACCCTGCACATCATATAGTTATAGTGATACAATTTCACAAAAAGTAAATACCATTTGATACGTGTCCCTTTGGCTCATGACACACCAAGTGTACCTATTTAATTAGACCCATAGCCATATGACAATTTGGGGAATAGACATTTGGACTTCTTTGAACAGATTCTGGTTGTGCTTTTGTAATAAAGCTATTTCTCTGCTGTTGATAAACAAAGTCCTAAGCTTTATCATAGCAGGAGGGCTTTAATTTAAGTGCTTCAGTGTAAATTGAGGCTGTTCTATCTGCAATTGAAGAAGTTTGCCAGATGTTGAAGTTCACTTTCCAGACAATTACCCTCCTTTTTTTCCCAGCACACTCAACCTGCCTACAGAGAAACATGACAACATATTTAATTTCCTACTTATCCAGGAGCAGTGGTATAAAGAACCAAATAATTGTTCCTTTAAACTATTTGACCTTCACTGATCTCTGGGTATTTACATATTCTACATAATGAAATATCATCTAACTGCTTGGTGTGACTATACAACTAAGACAAAGAGACATTTGTAAGGTTGTGAATGTCATGAAATGAAGATTTTTAAGAACTTGTATGATTGTAAAAAATATTAAGATTTTTGTGTCTAGGACCATCTAGATTTCGAAAACCTGGTCTGGCATTTACTGTAGCAGTTTGACTTGAGATCACTGGGAAAGATCTTGACTTGAAAGCATTGGGTCACTGGGAAATATGAGCCCTTTCACATTCACAAATGCATTCCAATATTATTTCACTAATGATTTCAATAATCAATAAGAAGAAAATAAGAAGACCAGACACATTTTGTACAACTCAATTTAGATCCTTTTTTGGATTCATTTGTACCCATGATCCATTAAGAGAAAAATTACTTAACACATCTTATGTAGATCCACTTTGACATGCAGGATAATGCATTTACTGAAGATGAATGAATGATTGGAATGAATTAAAAAAAATAAATAAATAGCACAAACATGCCACACAAGAAATGAAAGGACTATTTACCCCAAACTTGGTTTAGCAAGGATTTAAGCACATAAGGCTTATTGGATTGACTTCTAGAACAGCTGGTTTGAATTTCATCCACGAGTTCCCACCTGACGAGGAATACAGTGCAACCTGTTTTCCCAGATACCATCAATGCAACTAGTGAGGCAGTGTATATGTCTTGAGGTTCCTTGTAGCTAGGATTTGTGATATTCAAGCTTTTAGTAACCATGAGTATTCCGAGTGGGTGTCTTATTATTACAGTGTATATATCATCTATTTAGATGATTACCATTTTGATGCACATATTGTAGGCGGCACGGTGGCTGAGTGGTTAGCACTGTCGCCTCACAGCGCGAAGGTCCTGGGTTCGAGCCCTGGGTTCGGCGCAGGTGCCTTTCTGTGTGGAGTCTGCATGTTCTCCCCGTGTTCGCGTGGGTTTCCTCCGGGTACTCCGGTTTCCTCCCA
>JAQLOM010001053.1:0-10388 GCA_030068315.1 Chrysichthys thysi | reverse complement strand
TTCACACCTACGGGTAATTTAGAGACGCCAATTAGCCTAATCCCCTCTGTGCATGTCTTTGGACTGTGGGAGGAAACTGGAGTACGCGGAGGAAACCCACGCAAACACGGGGAGAACATGCAAACTCCACACAGAAAGGCACCTGTGCCGAACACAGGGCTCGAACCCAGGACCTTCTTGCTGTGAGGCAACAGTACTAACCACTCAGCCACCGTGCCGCCCATTATTTTGGTTTGTTTGGGTTTTTTTTTCGCTGTTCATTTATGCATGCGACATTATCCACAAAATCTTTCCCATTAGTCTTTTTCTTGATTTTTATTACCGACAGGTACTGAGCAAAAGGTTAAACATTTCGCTTAATCGATAGGAGTAAACAAAACACCATTAGCCATAGGAACCTCTCATGAAGTCGTATAAGCACCAGGCCATGGAGTTTTGGTCCTGACTATTGACCATGCTCATTCAGATGTGCGATATCTTAATTAAACTCTGTTTAAGCTGAAACTCCATTAAAAAAAGAAAAGGGAGCCAGAAAAATCCATAGTGGAAATGGGGGCTATGGATTTCATCTAGCTTGCTGCTGCTACTTAACCATTTAGTTTGGGTGATAGTAATATCCAGCACACACTGACAATTTTACCATGAATAGTGTTTGCACTGGGGCAGCACGGTGACTTAGTGGTTAGCTCTGTCGTTTCACAGGAAGAAGGTCCTGGGTTTGATCCCTGGGGTCGACCTGGGCGCTTTTCTATGTGGAGTTTGCACGTTCTCCCTGTTTCTGCATGGGTTTCCACCCAAAGACATGCACCTTAGGTGGTTTGGCTACTCTAAATTGCCCATAGGTGAGACAGAATGGTTGTTTGTCTCTATGTGTTGGCCCTGTGGTGGACTGGCGACCTGCCCAGGGTGCACCCAGCCTCTCGCCCGAAGTCCGCTGAGATTGGCTCCAATGCCCCACGACCCTGAATAGGAAAAAGCAGCAAGGAGATGGATCGATGGATAATTTTTTGCCTAGTTAGAGTGTGCAGGATTTTGTTCCAGATAGCTGATTGGCTTTTATTATTATTTCTTTCTTACCATGATGGATATTAGTGAACACTGAAGATTTTGTTGGAGAAATATAATGCAACCCAATAGTATTCTTTCTTAGTCTATAAAAAGGCTTTTATGCGCCTCCTAATCTGTGCCATTGAACGCGTTGAAAAAAACGTATTAATAATTAAGCCCAGTGTTCACCGCATGCAATGAGTGTGTTTCTTGTCCCATTTTCAGTTTCGCCTTACGCAGGATAATCCTCTCGTATGGCGTTATATGACTTTGTTTAGTCACTACTTAGGTGACGAGCAGAATTTCCTACTTTTCCAAGTAATATATTTCCTTGTTTGTATTCCTCTTTATCTTGTAGTAATTTCTCCAGTGTAATCAGTTTGGATGTGAGGAGTGGACCTGTTCTGACATTATTACTTGGATAAGACTGTGCAAGCATGACTGAAGTTTCCCTTTTCACTCGTGGAAATTCCCAGGTATCGGACATGACGGATAATGGGCAGATTAGCCAGAACTCATCCTGGGTCAACAGTTAAACACTGAAATATCTGAGTCACCAGGCACTCCTATTTCTCACTAACTTGATCCACTTTTTTAATTCACACTATTGGTTGAATTTCCCCTTGGGCCAGTAGTATATTCAAACAGAATCACATACCGTATACTGTATCACCAACTTTGGGTATGTTCATTTTAACTTATTAATAAAACAAATCCATTTAATTGAATTAACAATGTGTATGGCCTGATACAAAAAACAAACAGAAGACATGAAATGAAGGACACCAGGTTTCTCCATAGCTTTATGCAGGAAGTCAAGGCACGGGGAAAAAAGCTAACTCACTTTTATGTCAGTGGCAAAAACATTTGTAGAAGCTTTTTATCACAAAGTGAGCAAGCATTAAAATAAACAGTTAAATATTAAAGGTCTTGCTTAAGTGCCCAACCGTGGCTCTGTGATAGTCCTGGGATTTGAACACACACCCTCACTCACTCACTCTCTCACTCACTCTCTCATTCATCTTCTGACGTTTAATCCTGTTCAGGGTCGCAGGGGGAAGCTGAAGCCAATCCCACCTGACTTCGGGCGAGAGCCGGGGTACACCCTGGGCGGTCGCCAATCCACCACAGAGCGACAAACAACCTTCCTAGCACTATTCCAGAACCTTAACCACTGAACAACCGCACGCTGAGCATTTTTTTTTTGCTCATACCGTATATCTTCTAGTAGTGGCCTGTCTCTTATTGACGCCCGTTTCCAATAAACGCCAGGTTTGAAAACATGTCATGACAAATAGACGCCGGTCTCTAATACTAGCCGGTCTCCTTTAAGCGCTGGTCTGTAGTAAACGCCCATCTCCAATGACCCACCGCCTTTTCTGTACGCTACTACTCTTTTCGTACCATCTGGGCTACCGCCCTCCTGCAGTAAATCCTACGTTCAGACTGGTAGCAGGCCAGTGTTGGTGGCATCATTGGCAAGACGCCTACCGTAGCTGTTTTTCATGATTACAGAAATACCGTATACTGCTTTAATAATACCGTACTGTTGTACTGATAATTTTGTTAAATCCTGAAATGTTCATCCGCTATTGTTGTCTACATTTTCTGTCCGTAAATATGGTACCATACTGTATTTTACTGCCAAATGAACACCGTTTACCCATCACCATTCCATCTAAGAAGGGAATAAGAGCTGGTCTCCAACAACCGCCGGTCTCTTTTAAACGCCGGGCCGTCCAAATAATATTTGAATAAACGCCGGGGCTACTATTGGAAGATATACAGTAGTTCAAAGTGCCAAACAATCAGCGCAATTTGAATTGAAGCTTTCTGTGCCAATGGGCTATATGCACAGAGCGGTGCTGACGTAGGTCCGGTAAAAAGTTCAGCCAGTTCAGTCATTTCCGGTCCCCTTTTGTTTGCTGCGTTTAGCTCGTATTTTCAGCATGTTCACCACCATGTCTCGTAAGAAAACGTTTAAATTTCAACAAACCGAGAGCACCACAGCTGAACACTGCTGTGTGCCTTTGTGTCAGGCGTCCAGTAAGTACAACAAAGTACTTATCTTTTACACATTTCCCTCCAATGAGGAAACTAGGTGTTAATGGATTGTTGCTCTCCGGAGGGAGAGTTTCACACGCAGTCTCCATACCCGCGTTTGTAGCCGGCATTTTAAACAAGAAGATGTCCAAGAGCCAGAATCCAACAGAGGACGACGACTGCTAAAGAAGGGAGCGGTTCCAACTTTATTTAAGTGGAATAATTATTCAGCTCCACCACCACCGACACACTGAACCTGCAGGTTAACTTTCCCTTACGCTCAACTTAGGAGGCTTTTGGCTTTTCCTCATCGATCCGTAGCACTCAGTTCTCAGTGTTACCTCTCTGCTCTCTGAATCCTTTGTTAGAAACTGACATTGACATGAGAAAATTTGAGACGCTGGTTCATTAACAGATACACATTAAGATTACCTTTGGCTAGGACACAAACGTGCTAACATTACACGGCCGTATCTTACCTTCGTAATTATGGATGTAGCTGGAAACATATCATTTGAAGCCCTTCTCCTTTTTACACATGGACGTACGACACAGTGACTGGAGAATACAAGTAACGTCATTGACGGTCATTCGTGTCAAATCTTGGAGAGACCGAGTAAAAAAGGCCATGTCGGTGAATAGATGAAGCTAATCTGAAGTCGTGAAATAGCCTGCGCCAGAAGTGAAGCAGCTGGTTATGTCAGGATGCGGAAGTGAGCGTGTATATAGCCTATTGTGTATGACTCGATAAAGTCAAGCAAAAAACTAGTTTAAATGAGTTCTTATATCAGTCTTAGAGTACATGTGGTGCAATGGGTTTTTTTTTCCATTTCTGCCCTCGCAACAGTTTTAGACTAAGCCTTTGTCACATACACAATACAGCACCGTGAATCTTTTTTCCACATATCCCAGCTTGTAATGAAGTCGGAGTCAGCCATGAAACAGCACCCCTGGAGCAAATAAAGTTCCGTCTCTACAGTCAAAACATCATTGTTATTAATAAAAAGGGTAGAAGCAATTGTGCTCTGCATCATTCTAGTTTGTCATTCATCACCCCATCTAACCTTGTGCATGTTTTCCACCATTTTAAATTAGTCGACATGTACTTTTTGCTTAAAATGGGATGTTTTTGCCACTAAAAAAAAAAAAAAAAATTCTCTGATGAATTTACCTTTTTATGTTATCATGCACAACATTTTTTTTTCTTCTCGATGTGCTCTTGTTTGTTTTGACATGCATTGAACACGTTCACACCACGAGTGCTTGACCGGAACTGAATGTTTGTGCTGTGAAGCTTGGGTTGGCTGTATGTGTACGTCTGTCGAGGAATTGTTCAAAATCAGTACAAAATCTGTCCAGGAATTTAGTTCGTACGTCGATTTGTTCGCCATCCGATGCGTCCTCGAGCCGAGGGTCCACTGTATATTTATTTTGCATTGAGAAGTTTTTCAAATAATTGTTAATTGTGGAATTCTCCTTCTTTTCATTTTGCCTGCTGTTGTATTGACTAAACTTCTAAGTGACATGTGGAGGTGAGATGCATTGCAGGCGTCAAAACACAGGCAGGGAAAAGCAAAGGATAATCAATTGGAACCTAGCACACTTGATAAGACAAATAGCATGATAAGGCTGTGCGTCAAGATCATGTTACAACGGGGCTTAAACACACAACCTAATCAAGGGATGAACTGAAAACAGGTGAGCACAAGCATGACATAAACAAGGCAGGGGTGGAGACGAGACAAAAACCCAAAATAACCCGTAAACAGTTATATAAACAATAACTCTTTCTCACACACACACACACACACACACATGTACTTATGCTATCTCATGAAATAATCACGATGAACATAGGTGCAGAGTCGTTCATGCTGGATGGATATTGATAATGGCTATGGTTCTGAGTTTATACTCTCATATCCTGGCACATTGGGGAAAAAAGTTAATTCAGGTTGGCCTCCATTTTTCGTCTGAGATAGGCGCATGCACTAAACTTACTCTATCTGTCAGCGGCTTTGATAACAAATTGGCAATGGATTTGTCTTTACACATCAGCAGAGAGAGAGAGAGAGAGAGAGTGAGTAAGCTGTCAAGTGTTGGCATGTGTGGGAGGCTACCTTGTTTTTGTTTTTGACTAAAAGTGAAAAACCTGATAATAATTTCATCTTATCATGAAACCAGCACTTTTATACACAGTGGATTGTACAGAAATACCCCATACTTGTGCTTCCATATTGAGGAACTTTAACTGACATGACTGTTGAATAACAAACCTAAGTATTGTGTTCTGCAGGTTAGAAATGTTTTGATGGGTTTAAAGTGCACTTCACGAACAGCTCTCTCTAATTTGACTCTCATAAATACAGCCATTAGCCTGTCACAAATGGGTGAACGTTTGGATGTTTTGTAATTAAAATGTCGCATGTGACAAGGCAGAACGAATGCACATGAAACTTCACACTAGAAGTGTGCATCAGGATACAGAAAAGAAAAAAAAACAATATTGGGCCTAAGATAGAACCTTGTGGGACACGAGAAGAACAAATTGCACTCACTTTTAGATATTCCCAGATTGGTAACCGTCTGCCAGGTAATATGTAACAGCTTTTCTATCTAAATGGACTGGGTTTTCAAGTATGTTTAACCAATCACTTTCTTCACATTCTCAAACTAATAATAAAAATAATATGCAAGAAGAAATATCCATAAAAAGAAACAACCATAATCAAAACACATGGGCATTGGATGATGTTACACCAGGAAACAGAGAACAGGGAAGCTTGGCAAAAGGGCCTAAGCAGAATAAATGATAAGAAGATTTCAGCGGCATGGTGGTGTGGTGTGATAGTTAGCACTGTCGCCTCACAGCAAGAAGGTCCTGGGTTCGATCCCCAGGGTCGACCTGGGTTCCTTTCTGTGTGGAGCTTGCATGTACTCCCCGTGTCTGAGTGGGTTTCCTCCTGGTACTCTGGCTTCCTCCCACAGTCCAAAGACATGCACAGAGGAGATTAGGGTCTAACTGGCTACTCTAAATTGCCCGTAGGTGTGAATGTGAGTGTGAATGGTTGTCTGTCTCTGCATGTTGCCCTGCAGTGGATTGGCGACCAGCCCGAAGTCAGTTGGGATTGGCTCCAGCTTCCCTCCTCGATCCTGAACAGGATTAAGTGGGAGAAGATGAGTGAGAATAGTGGCGATGAACAAACGAATCACTGACCTCCCATGGAATTTGTGAACAAAACTGAATAACTCCAATGACAGAGATGGAAACAGGATAGAAACCAATACAAAGGCAAATAGTCCTCACATAAAAAAGCAAAAAGTTAAAGCAGATGAGTGCAGCACTGGGAAACGTGCCGCATGCATGACGAGGGAAATCGTGACATATCCTATTTGCATTTTGTTTTTCTGTATGATTTGTATGATTGCATGATGTGTGATTGTTTTCTCAAATTGACGTGACACCATAAACAGTTAGCATGAAGACAACTATACGTGACCCCATCATTATTAATGTTTTCTCTTAATAAGGACATATTTTTACAATGCTTTATGTAACTCACTGTTTCTGTCTATTTGTCTGGTACAAATTTTGTAATCAATTTTGAACCCACTTCCCGTTAACTTATCGACTTGAAACTTGGTAAACATGTTCTACTCCGAGGACAATGCATTTTAAGCAAAAAAAAAATTGGAAAAATTCAAATTTTAAAAATCTGAAAAAACTATTTGAGCTATCATGTCTGGTTGTGGAGACAACGGATATTTAGTTATGTATTACGTAATTTAAATATAATTTTCGCCATATATAACTTTATAAAGAAGTGCTCTCGGTGGTGGAATGGTATGAGCTTTGCCTTTCACGCCTGACCTCCCGAGTCCAAATGTCGGTGCGGGCTTTAAAAAAACCTTCTTTTTTACTTGGAATAAAATATAATTCTAACAGCATATAATTAGCATGGAAAATCATTAAAATATCGGTATATGTCCAAGTGTTATTAAAAACTTTTTTTTTTAAATTTGATTACAAGAAGCTGGGCTGCAACTTTCATTACCCAATGAGGAAAGTGTTGTTTTTAAATTTCATAGAAATGAGATTTTTACACAGATTATTATTTGACTTAGAATTCTTGACCAGTGCCAAATCTGGACTTGCCATACTGTACAAGTGTCTGAGACTGCCCCTGTCTGTGTTTGGACATTTCTATTCAAAAAATGCCACAAGATTGTGAAATTCTGTCTGAAATAAATGAAATGGTTTTAGATTAGCTGCTGCGTTGTGGACTCAGGTGAACTCCGCCAGAGTGTATTTCTCACTGGTAATTATCCTGAGTGCAAGAGAGAAAGCAGCGTAAATAAAACTTGTCCCTTATTTAGATTCACTGCCAACAGAACAGTGTTTGTTCTCAAGTACAGGACCTTCACAATCACACCAATCAGGTTAGAGAAAACCACAGCTGTCAAAACATCAGGCACAAAGAAATGAGATTACCCTTCACTTCATCGTCTTGCTGTTAGCCAAAGAAATGACATTACCTAGAACACCAATACAGCATAATACTTGTCAGATTTGTATTAGAAATGAATGCATCCGTGTCCTACAACTGTCTTGTAAGCTCTGTGATTGCTCAAACGGTACCGAGGCAGTGAATTTCCCTTCAAGGTCTCAGTGGAAATTTACTGAGCAAAACAAGCGCTACCCATCCAGAAGTCCTTGAACAGATATCTGCTGTTTTCTGGTCAGCAGTGAACTGATTAGGACCAGTTTGAAATCGATGTAAGGCACGCCCTCACACAGTGAGGGCACCTTTTTCCTTTTGTCCTGTTTTCTGCCCCTTCTTCTTCTTCTTCTTCTTCTTCTTCTTCAATTTAATTAAATTTTATTTGTATAGCACTTTTAACAAGAGACATTGTCGCAAAGCAGCTTTACAATACATAATGTCCATAATTAAAGACTTATTAATCAGTAAACATGTCCATAAGTGCATATATAAATATATATGTATATATGTCCCTATCCCTAATGAGCAAGCCTGTGTCGAGGGTGGCAAGGAAAAACTCCCTGAGACGTCAAGAGGAAGAAACCTTGAGAGGAACCAGACTCAAAAGGGAACCCATCCTCATTTGGGTGACAGATGTTGAGTTGACCATCTTTGCCGAAGATGTCAAGAGTTGTGCTGTCTCCGTTGGTGGGCCCGAGTGTGGCTGATGAGGCCAATTCCTCATCAGTGGGGACATTGGACGGAAGCAGCAGAGTGTTGGGCCGTTGCTTTTGAGGCTTTTCTGCGTTCTCTGGCATTGGTTATCTGCTCTCTTCTGCTGGATTCAAAGGCAGTGTGGGCCGCGCGTGTTGTGCTGCGCCACTTTATTTTGTCTGCAGCACATGCTTCAAGCTCCTTTGCTGGGATGCCACAGTATTTTAGGCTGTCCATGATGCAGTCTTTGTAGCGCTTCTTTGGACACCCTGTGTTTCTGTGGCCTTGAGACAGTGCCCCATAGAAGACTTGGCAGGGAATGCGGGATCTATCCATGCGGATCACGTGGCTTGTCCAACGCAGTTGTACCTTTAGGATCATGGCCTCCATGCTGCAGAGGCCAGCTCTGTTGAGAACCTCCAAGCTGGTGACCCTGTCCTGCCATCTGATGCCCATGATGGATCGAAAAGCCGTCACGTGGAAGCATTCAAGCTGCTTCAGGTGTCTTCTGTAAGGCGTCCAGGTCTCACATCCATAAAGGAGGCTGGTGAGTACGACTGCATTGTACACCTTGATCTTGATGGTCAGAGTAATGTTCTTGTGATTCATCACACGAGAGCGCAACAGATTGGGTGACAGATAGTGCCATGATAACAACCCACATCTACATCCATGTGTTATGTGGTCATGGATTCTTCTCCTTCTTGTCCTTCTCCCTGTGCTCTTTCTGATGCTGTGATCACACATCTCTTGCTAATTAAGGAGATTCTTAGAGATGCAACTTGTATTGTGGTATTGTGGATCCACAGACAAATTTCCACCACAGATTTTGGGGTACATTTTTAGAAACGTTAACTGATGAGATACTACAAAGTTTACTTTCATAGTATTTACATGAACTAGTGGCATTTGAAACTGCTCTTTCTTTATAAGTCATGGGATTCTGGGTTATAGTTTATGGCTAGTGTGGCCCAGTGGGGCTTCAGGCTTTCATTAGAGCCACAACATATGTTGATGTACACAATCATAGGCCTTCATTTAATCCCCAAAACACATGCATACTGGATTCACATACTCCAATGCCCCTTCAAAAAACTGTTACAGAGTAAAGAGCTGCTTTATTTAATTCTTTAATTCTTTGTATTCTTGGTTTAACTACATGGTCTCCTCTCCAGATGCCTGGCATCAACTTTTCTTGAGTGTAATTTCTATATAATTGGACACTGGTTCTTCTTTTTTTTTTTAATAGGTACCATGAATACACTTAGCCAATCCAAAGGCACTTCTCCAGGTCTCCAAGCCACCCTAAAATGGTGTGTTAACCACACCAGCCCAACCTTATCCAGTGCTTTCAACATCCCTGGTCAAATCTCTTCCACCTCTACAGCTTTGTCACCAAAGCTATGTTCCTAACCGACATAATATCCTTAGCTACAGAGACGGACCCTGAAACACCAAAGATTTTTGGAACTGTCCACTAGCATGTCCACTGGATTAAGGAGTTCCTCTGTGTGCTCTTTCCATCTCTCAGGAATATCTGGAGCAGGGGTCAGTACTCCCCCATGCTTTCTCAATAGAATGGTACTAGTGAGTCAATAAAAGGTTCCTCCTCCGCATTTTTCAGGAAGGATGAATAATGGGAACTAATATTTGGTGATAAGCATAAACAACATTCATAGATGTCCGTCCTGAAACACAAAATCTCACCGAGGCAACCGTCTTGTCCACTGAGAAAAAATAAAAGCATATTCCTTGTCTCAAACACACACACACACACACACACACACACACACACACACACACACACACACACACACCAAATTAACCAAACCAAAATATGTTTGAAACTCCTATTAGTCTCTTCTTTAAATATCAGAGCATTTACTTTCCCATGTATGAATATGTGCCTAAACTGTGTGAACATTTCGACCAGAATCGGACATTTATTTGATTAATTTGGATTATATATAATGACCCTGCAGGGCAGCACGGTGGCTGAGTGGTTAGCGCTGCCGCCTCACAGCGCGAAGGTCCTGGGTTCGAGCCCCGGGTTCGGCACGGGTGCCTTTCTGTGTGGAGTTTGCATGTTCTCCCCGTGTTCGC
>JAQLOM010001040.1:0-10389 GCA_030068315.1 Chrysichthys thysi | reverse complement strand
TTTCAGCATTCATAGTTCCTTCCAAAACATGCAAGCTGCCCATACCATATGCACTTATGCCCCCCATACCATCAGAGGTGCTGTCTTCTGAACTGAACGCTCAGAACACGCTGGAAGGTCTCCCTCCTCTTTAGCCTGGAGGACATGGCGTCAAATGAGTCTTGGCCCACAGGACACAATGGCACTTCTGGAGCATGCTCAAATAGTTTTCTTTTGGCTTGATAGAGCTTTAGTTGGCATCTGCAGATGGCACCGCGGATTATGTTTACCAACGGTGGTTTCTGGAAGTATTCCTAGGTCCATTTAGTAATGTCATTGACCCAATAACTTTGACTTTCATTGACTCATGATGATGAGTGATGCAGTGTATGCAATCTGAGTGATGCAATCTGAAGGCCCGAAGACCAATAAAGGTCTTTGGCTTTGTCCCTTACGCACAGAGATATCTCCAGTTTCTCTGAATCTTTTAATGATGTTATGCAATTTGACATTGAGGAACATTGTTGTTAAAATATTCCACAATCTTTTTTATGCACCCTTTCACAGATTTTGGAGAGCAGTGGCTTTCACCTTCCAACCCTGCCATGCACACCATAGATGTTTGTTGAAGTCCAAACCCTTTAGAGATGGTTTTGTAACCTTTTCCAGCTTAATAAGCATCAACAACTCCTTTTCTGAGGTCCTCAGAAATCTCCTTTGTTACTGCTATGGTACACTTCCACAAACCTGTTGTGAAGATCAGACTTTTATAGATACCTGTTCTTTAAGTAAAACAGAGCACCCAATCATCCCCTGATTGTCATTCCATTAATTGAAAACACTTGATTCTATTTTCACCTTGAAATAAACAGATAATTAACTAATTATAACTAAGTTCACATACTGTAACCATTCACATGAAATTTAGATATAATCTTCTTAGCAATTGGTTATGTAATCATCACATGAATAACATTTTCTCCAATGATGTTGCTGTGTTGAGTGCTTTGAGGATACATTTTCACAGGATTTTATTTCAAATATTTCATATTTATGTTGACAGGAAGCAAAGGAGCTTGAAGCAAGCTCACACGAGATTTGGGGCTTTCAGGAAGTGTCTGTAAATATCAAAGCTCCTACGCAGATCATTCCCATTTCACAGGTTGATTTTGATACCACTTTTGAGGAGCGTCTACACAAAATGCATAAGGGTTCACAAGTCTAGTAATATAATCAGCGATAAATGTCACTGGACATGGTGGCAACATAATATCATGTCTGGATAATAATGTAGTTATACTGCACATACCTAATATTGAATGGTTTAATCAACTGTAAATGAAAATGCTATGGTATACCTTCCGGAATTGCTTATCAAAAAATCATATGACATTGAGGCACCACCATACCATACTTGATTTTGTGTATTGTTATACCTCTAATATATGTAAACAACCTGGCAGCCTGACACTGAGTAATTCTGAAAGTGAAAAACACTGTGGCTTTGTAACCACATCTGCAAAACGCTCCAATGTGCTGATTAATCTAGTCACGCAAGATTTATTGTCAGGTTTTCTTAGCGATAAGGATTTCACCCTTTCCTCTTTAAGGAAAAAAATTAAGAAAACAAGACAAATGTTAACTAAAGCATTACTTTACATATACAGTAAAAACAATAAATGAAAAAGCAATAAATATTAAAGATAAATAAAACAAATTTGGATGCTGCTAATCTGCCAGCTGTTATTCAATACAACATGCAACTAACAAAAGTACTATTATTTGTTACAATTTAATTGCAATTTGACCAATTTGATCATTCAAAACAAAACAAAACTTTGAATATTTAGAACAGATACTCAGTACAAACACAATATTATTTTGGATGTAACAGGAAAGGTCCACTATGCAGGATTTAGGGGGATATTTTCCAGAAATGGAGTACAGTACTTATAAGTATGTTTTATTTAGTGCATAATTACCTGTAACTTTGAATCTTTGAGTTTTCATAAGCTTAGAAAGAGCTATTGATATCTCTATGGAGTCAACATGTTGCACCACTACAGTAGCCTGTAGTGACAAACCTCTTGAGATTATGTTTTTATAAGTAGCAGTGTGAATCCAGAAGGAAACACTGGAAGGACAACAAAGAAGAAGAAAGGAAGACAAGGAAGAAGAAAGAAGAGGAATCAATGTTTGCTGCAGCTGGCTCATTTGAAAGTCCCTTTTGACCTATATTTAACTGATGCAATACAAAGGCAAGAAATTTTAGATCCAAACTGATAATTTTATTGTTTTTTTGTAAATATATGCTCATTCTGAAATTGATGCCTGCAAAAAAAAAAAAATTCCAAAAAAGTTGGAACAGGAGCAAGAAAAGACTGAGAAAGATGTGGAGTACTTTTTTTTTTTTTTGCTTGTTTGTTTTTTGTTTTTTTGTTTTTTGTTTTTTCAAAAAACCCTGTCTGTAATATTCCACAGATAAACAGGTTATTGGTAGCAGGTTAGAGTATCATGGTCGGGTATAAAAAGGACATCACAAGCAAGGAAGGGGTGAGGTTCTTCATCAAAAAATTTCTCAACATTTCAATTTCTCAACATACAATTGCAAGAAATGTAGAGATTTCATCATCTATAATCCATAATATCATCAAAAGATTCAATTTTTGCACATAAAGGGCAAGCCCAAAAACCATCACTGAATTCCTGTGATCTTTGAGCTCTCAGAAAGCAGCACTACATTAAAATCTGACATTGCTAATAAACACAGTTTGTTACTGCATCTTCTGCAAAACAAAAGTCATATGCCAACAACATCCAGAATCACCACTAACTTCTCTGGGCCTTAGCTCATCGGTATCTGATCAGTCCTTATTTCAAATTGGTTTTGGAAATCATGGGTTTTGCCTAATCCCAGCCAAAAAGGAAAAGTTGTACAAATAGCATCTGTGATGCTATGTGGGTGTCTTAGTGCCCTTGGTGTGGTTTACTTGCATACCTGTGAAGGAAACATTAATGCTGAAAGATACATTCAGGTTTTGGAGCAAAATTTGCTGCCAGACAACATCTTTTTCAGGGACGTCCCTGCTTATTCCAGCAAGACAATTCCAAGCCACATTCTGCACATTACAACAGCACAGATATGTGGTAAAAAAAAAAAAAAAGTGTGGGTAGTAGACTGGTGTCTCTGCAGTCCATACCTGCATTTGCAACAGATGTGAATACAAAACGAAGTTCAAAATATGACCGCCAGGGCCAGATATAGTGCAAAATATGACATAGGATCAGCTCGACCCTTTGCAATCTCAGTAGACTTGGGTGATTTAAAGAATTAGGAGGACGTGAAGGGAGTGAGAGAAATAAGGTACAATTAACCAATTAGAACATGCAAAAAGCCTTGAGGAATTTTAAGATCATGCATGGGGTCAATCTTTTTTGCCTTTGCAACCTCATTTATTGCTTAGGTTTACCTTTGTTATAAATTTTATGATATTAAGGTTTTGCTCAATCCTATCCTCATACATATGTGGGAGATGAGAAAGAATTCCCCATGATAAATTCGGTGAGTCAGCCAGTTCTGCAGTATCCTGTAGAAGTCGGCTGAGGCAAACTGCCCAGGCTGGAGTAGAGCTGCTTGGCCATCATAGGGAAAAAGGTAAGCAGAGCCTGTTTTATCATACTGTGGATTAGTAGCAATAATTTTCCTAGCTGTGTCATATACATGGCACACACTAATGCAGTGGCACCTTGCTGAAGGACAAGCAACAAAACGAGAAGACGAAGGTGAGCAGATAAGGAGTTAAGAAAAAAATGGGCTCATCACCTTTAGCCAGAAGTAAGGGGAATGCATTACAAAATAACCTCTGTGTCAATATGTGGACTTTGCTACAAGAGGGGCAAACACACTGGAACCTATTTACACAAGCATTCCCAGCACACACCAAACAAGTCCTGCCCCCACGGTGGCTACTCAGACTGCATCTTTGTTATGCTAAGAAAAGCATACAGACCTCTAGTCATAAACTCCAAACCAGTTCTGCAGCAGATGATAACCTGGCCAGCAGGAGCTGATGGCAACAGCACCAACCTGGAAGAGTACATGTCATCTGGGACCAGCTACATCAGTAAGTGCATCAATGATGTCACTGGCTTCTAGTTAATCAATACAAGTGCCAACCAGAAGCTGTGGTTGACAGAGGTGTGTGAGATGCCAAGGAACCACAACAAGGTTACTTTAGGAACACTGAGGGCCAAATTGCCTTGAGCCATCAGAGCAGCAAAGTGTGCAGAGGACCAGAAAATCCACAGTCATTTCCATGACAGCAGAGGCAGGTGGCACATGTAGAATGGCAACACCTGCCTGTGATAAGTGATGCCTCCCTACCAGGTGTGCTGAACAACTTCTTCTCACTGTTTGATGTTCAGAATAACATGATGGTGAAGAAGACCACCCCTGCTCACAACAACCAGGTTCTGTGTGTGACCACAGCTAATGTGAGGAAAACTCTACACAGAGTTAACCCATGGAAGGCTGCTGGTCCAGGTACCCTCCCTGGGAAAGTGCTCAGAGAATATGCAGACCAGCTGACAGATGTCTTCACTGACATCTTCAACATCTCCCTGAGCACCACCATCATCCCAGTGGCAAAGAAGTCCTCAGTGTCCTGTCTTTTGTACTCACACCCATCCTGATGAAGTGCTTCAAGAGGCTCATCATGAGGTATATCATGACCCCACTGTGATTATTGTAGCAAATCAGGAGAGCACCGAAATCAGCAGAGTCAGTCAGCAAGGTTGAGGCTGCAGAATAGCACTTTATTTCTCCAAAGCAATAAAGGAGCTCAAAGGTCGATCAGCGCCGAGGCTACAAATGAGCCAAATGAGCCAACTCAATGCATTCTGGGGTCCCCTATTTTTTTTAACAAAGATCTTTTATTCTTAACAAAGTTCTTATCATCATGTATACACCCCTGGCTGCTTGCTACCAATATTTATGACCATTCAAGGCCTGGTTTTCTGGATCCCTGCAGATCTAAATATATTGGTGGCAAGCCAGCAACAGGTAAATTCTGCCCATAGGCGTAACTCTAATTTCAACTAATTTTTCTCCACCAATATTTCAAAGTCCATTAAGAATAATTAAACAATAAAAAATAAAAGGGAAAACCCTTTAATGCTTACAAAAAACATGCATAATGTTATACACTCAGATCAAATAGGGCTTATATTTTAATATGCTCCTTATACACGGTAGTTGTCATTTTTGCTGTGTGTATGGCTAAAACTTGCCCAAGCATATATGTTTTTTTATTCAGACTCACATAGAACTTCATAATATCCACTAACACAGCCTGCTAGATATGAACTCATATCTATATTTTCTATGTTTATCAAATCCATTTATATGTTTATTATGCTCACAAACATGCTCATATATGCTTTGAAATACCATATCATTCTCACTGGGCCACCGCAGTTTGCCTATTGTCACAACCAGTAAAGAGATGATGCCATTGCTACCACCCTACATCTGGCCCTCACCCACCTCGACAATAAGGGCAAATATGTATGAATGCTGTTTTGTTTTATGGTGGCGCATGAAACCCAGCAGAGGGTGCTGTATATTTTTGTCTTTTGCTTTCTTTTTTTGCAAGATGTATGATTTAATGCATCTTGTGGTCAATAGATTAAGAGACATTTGATCCTAACACTACTGCCATTTTCTTTTATTCACTACTTGATGGTCCAACTTGATGGGGGTACAAGTTAGTGTGATCTTAGTTCCACTCCCAAGCCTGGATAAAATTGGGCTGCATCTGGAAGAGCAATGGGTGGAAAACCTGTGGCAAATTGGATGCGCAGAAGATAGAGGATCTACTATGGCAACCCTGAATGGGAGTAGCCAAAAGAAGAAGAATCACTTTAACCAAATTAATGCATTGTGTATTTGCTATTTAAATTTTAGCATTTATTGTTTTAACTGGATTATTGCATTATAATTTGTTATCCAAATATTAGCATTTATCAGTTTGAGCTGGTTAAGGTATTGCTTAACTGGTGTTAGTGGATGTGATGATAACTCCAACAAAAAATAGGACATCAGGATGGATCTGGCAGGTTTGGAATGCAGAGGGAATCAACTGGTGAGAGAGAGAAGAGAGAGAACCCGAGTGTTTGGTATGCTCATCACATAATGGTTAAGACCAATGCATATTATGTGCTAGCAGCAGGAACTCTGCAAGCAGGAACTCTGGCAAGACTAGCTAAAAGACCAGGAGTTTTCACAGGTACTGTGGCATGAGACCACTCAGTGCTTTATAGGTCAACATAATATTTCCTATTCAATGTGAAACTTGATTGGGAGCCAGTGCAGTGTAGATAGGATAGGTGATGTGCACAAATATTCTTGTTCTAGTAAGGACTCTTGCTACTGCATTTTGGACTAACTGAAGCTTTTTTATGCACTTACTGGAACACCCAGACAGTAAAACATTATAATAATCTAAATGTGGTGCTACCAAAAACTGAAATTTAGTATGGCCGACTACACCACCCTAGTCCAAACCAGCAAATGTACTTCAACCATGATAAAACTCAAAAGGCTCACAGGCTCATATAAAACATGAGACTGTTACAGAAGTCCACCATAAAGTTGAATATTTTATTGAAAATTCAAGTTGGCCTAAAGGAAAAACAAAAGCTGTAACACAAAAAATGTAAAAATATTAATCCTTTATTAAAATATATGAACTGTCACAGTGGACCCATAAAGTTAAAAATCACTGATAGACAAGATTATAAGCAACTTTACACCTCCTAAACAGAAGGAGGAAAAAGGGGCCTACCACAGGAAAGCAGGCTATCCTGAAGGAGAGGGGTTTGGATCAAGCATGGATAGACCACAGCAACCACCACAACCCACACAGGTGCACAGTATACTAGAAACACACAGTGAAAACACACATGCACTATCGAAGAACGTCCATCACTACCACCACCTGGTGTGAAGCCACCTGTAGAACCACCCCGACCTCTGTGAGAAAAATCACAAAATAAGTAAACCACACAAAAAAACCACACACACATAAACACTCAAAGACGAGATCACCCTTAAAGGGCAAATGATTACAGATACCTGACCACAAACACAAATAATGACCCCAGAAAAGAAAACAATATTAAACTCCACAGAGTAGAAGACAGTCACATAAACAATGGATTGCCATCTGAAACACCAACTTAAAATTCACCATTCCCTTAACTTCAACAAACTTTTCTCATCTATGAAAAAAATTGTATGATCTTTGATGTCATAAGCTACACTAAGCTCAAGTAACACAAGCATGGCGACACAACCCTGCCCAAAAGCGAGTAGTAAGTCATTTACCACTTTAACCAGCACCTTCTCTATGCTATGGTGATTTCTATATCCTAACTGATACATTTCATTAATGCTATTTCAGTGTATGTACAAGCATAACTGCTCTGCATTAGCCTTTTCAAAGTTATGCTATGGGGAGATTACATATTGACTTATAGTTGGACAGCTGACTGTGTTCAAGATTAGGTTTTTAATCAGGGGTTTGATAACTGCTAATTGTAAGGATACATAGCCAATGCTAAGAGAAGAACTGATTATTTTTAGTGAAGGTTCATTAGTGTCATATATTCAGAGTGGAGACGTGAAGTAAGTGTAGGAATGGTCTTTATTTAGCATTGCTAACACACAAAACAGAACCTACATAGACAAACAAAACATATGCAAAAAATAAATACATTGTTGTTATAATAATACAGATGTCATGCCTCCAATGGGAGTGTGCTTAGCAAGACTGTTTTCACTGGTGAGTCAACACAGCAGCCTTCAGTGAAATAAACACAGGCCTAATGTCTTCTATGGCCTTCTGCATGGTATAAAATTGCATCTGGGGGTGACCACCACTGGTTCTATTACTTAATGAGGCCAACATCATGTTTTCATGTTGCACCTAGGCTTTTTGGTACCTCTGCTAAACACGAAGAATTTGCAGTGAGTTTGGGAAATTGCCAACCTACCCATTTACTAACCTCGATTTGTGAACTGTCCTAATACCTTTTTGAGTGTTTTCACTTACTTGCTTTTCACTGCATTTTCTGATACAATGGATGGTGGAAGCTCCAGGGACTGATGGCTTTCAGACAATTGTGGTGTGGAGGGCATGGTCGACGTGGCACTCACTGTTTCATCAAGAGAACCTTATGCAGGTTCGGGCAGTGAGGCTGGAGGTAGTTGCTGTCATGTTGTCGCTGTGGTTGAACGTAGGGTGGAGGCAGCTCCACAAAACTGTTCATATCAGCATCTGGGATGACAGTGATGAGTTTTAAGTACAGTGTACTGGTGAAAGACATTATTTGCACCCTTTCTCAAATCTGTCCCTGCGATGTGTGTTTAATGTTAGTACACTGATCTCGCACTGCCACCTCTGTCTCCTCCTGCAAGAAATGGCTCTCATTGGGAAACAAAGAGTTTCTTGTAGAAAAAGCACCTGTCCTAGCAGCACTGTTTTTTTTTTTTTTTTTAAATCTGTGTGTATGTGTGTGAAGAGATAAGGCATGTCCTTGACGAACAGATACTCAGAGAAGTCCTACAGAATCTGGAAAAGGCTGTGTTAGTTAGAACTAATTTAACTCAGTTTATATCATATGACAACAGACTGGTCTAGAGCAAAAGTTGTGATATATACATCAGAAAATTAAGGGCTTGCACGCCACTGAATTATTCAGTATATAATTAAACATTTAACATCAGATTATCCTGCTGAAAGAGACAACTGCCATTAGAGAATACCATTGCCATAAAGAGGTGAACTTGATCTGCAAAAATGTTTGGGGTAGGTGGTACATGTCAAATTAATATCTACATGAATGCCAGGATGCACTTTTCAAAGCAGAACATTGCCTAGAGCATCACACTGCTTCTGCTGGCTTGTCTTCTTCCCAAAGTGCATCTTGGTGCCATCTCTTCTCTGGGTAAGCAAGGCACACATACCTGGCTGTCCACATGATGCAAAAGAAAATGTGATTCATAAGACAAGGCCACTTTTGTCCATTGCTCTATGGTCCAATTCTGATGTGTCCAGTGTCAAGTGCCCATTATAGGCATTTTAGGTGATAGACAAGAGCCAGCGTGGGCACTCTGTCCAGTTTGCAGCTACACAGCCATATACACAGCAAGCTGAGATGCGCTGTGTGTTCTGGCACCTTTCTATCATAGCCAGCATTAACTTTTTCAGCAAACTGTGCTACAATAACTCTTCTGTGGGATTGGACCAAATGAGCTGCCCTTCACTCCCAATGCACATTAATGAGCCTTAGGTACCCATAAACCTTTTGCCAGTTCACTGGGTGTCTTTTCTTGGACTACCGCTGGTAGGTAGTAACTACTGCATACCAGGAACATGGGACAAGACTTGCTGTTTTTTAGATGCTCTGACTCAGTCATCTAGCTTTCACAATCACGCATGCTCCAGGATGTAAAGGATCCCACCAGCCCTTTCAAGGAGTCCACCAGCCCTTGGTCCAGCCCGATCTTAGTAGTAGCCAAGCCCAATGGCAGTCTCAGACTCTGTAATAACTTCAGGACTCTGAATGCCGTCTCTGAGTTCAACAGCTACCCCTATTAAAAGTGGATGACATGATTGCAGGGAAAGCCCAGTTATTTAGTTATTTTCTGGACTTGACAAAAGGTCATTAGCAGGTATCTCTGGCCATCAGGCTTAACAACATTCCATGGGTCAATAGACAGCTTGCCTATTTACCAATCTTAAGGAACCAAGACTTTAACCTCCACTTCATGGTACACACCAGTGCACTGGAACTGGGACTGGGTGCTGTGCAGTCACAGAATGTCATTGGTGAGGAACATCCTATCATCTTTATCAGTCGGAAGCTGACCTCACAGAACTACAATACGCAATCACGAAACGAGAAGCCCTGACATTAAGTGGATACTAGAGGAACTATGCTACTCTCTTGTCACCATTCCACTCTCATCAGTGACCATACACCACTTCAGTGGATGCCCAAGGCCAAAGGTACCAACAGCAGGGTGGCCCAGTGTTTTCGCTATCTCCAGGACTTTTCATTGCAGCAGAATGAAGCAGAAGCCCAGCACAAAAACAGTGAAGGCCTCTCCAGGAAGGCCTCCCAGTGCTCTGGGCCTAGTCTCCACATGGAATTCCCAGTGACACTTTTATGAACGAATTGAAAGTGAGTTTCCAAACCCCATTACACGTAAATGAAAATGGCTAGTTGCTAGGTGGTCATTTTTTTGTCCAATTGCAACAAACCATGCCTCATTTTGAAGGTCTGTAGATGGATAATGTGGAAGTAACAATAACTCACTTTTGAAAATTTCCTCATTCTGACTTA
>JAQLOM010000938.1:0-19501 GCA_030068315.1 Chrysichthys thysi | reverse complement strand
GTTATTTCAGTGACCATTGTGGGTTTTTCTTTCTTTAACAGAAGGGTACCAACAATTTTGTCCACGTCTGTATATATGTATATGTATATGTATATGTATGGAGGGGTATTTTAGCAGTCTCGTGAGTACCTAAATTTCAGCCATGAGTTTCAAATCCATGAGTTCAGGCAGGGCATGGCTAATGCTGTTGACAACTGACTCGAAAGAGCATGGGATGCCAGAACATGTACTGAACCAACTAAGGTGCCATGTTTTTTCTGACCTTCAAAATAACCTCTTTCCTTGCTACACGGCTGATGTGCCAGACTTATGTTTTCTCATGGAGTGAGATATGCAGGGTTCGTACGGGTGCTTGAAATCCTTGAAAATGCTTGGATTTTAATGTTGTGTTTTCAAGTGTTTGAAAAATGCTTGAATTTTGGGTAAAGGGCTTGTAGATGCTGGGAAGTGTTAGGCCTACCATATTTCTCGACAGTCTGACTCAATAGACCAATTATTAAGTAAAGAGAAATAAAATAAGTTTGCTTAATCACGGCTACACGCTTGCCCTGATGGCTGCGTATAAGCCTTTGCGTTAGTGATTGGATTGATGGTTGTCATGCATCACAACGTCGCCCCCAAGAGGACAGTGCAACGGACCAATGTGCCAGGAGCTTGTTGTTTTAATGAACGTTGGCTGGAAAATGAAAAAATTCAAACTGTGGATAAAACGTGGACCAAATGCACATATAGCCTGCTGCAAAGTATGCAAAAAGGAAATTCACCTTTTCGCAATGGGAGAGTCAGCTCTCTCAAGTCATATGAAAGGTAAGCCACAGAGATGATGAGCCGTACAAGTTAACTATGATGTGTTTGCTAACCGTTTGCTACATGCTACACCTAAACGTAGAAGCACTGTGAGATGTATATTAGTGCTGGGATTACATGTCAATTATGGACAATTATTAGGGGCTATGTAAAGAACAAAGCTACGTTTCTCAATGATAAATTGTAATGTTAAGAACTTCCCGCAACTGAAAATTTCAGCTCAGCTGACGTTGGTACATAACATGCCGAAAAGGGATAATGTATATCAGTGTTCCCCAAACTTTTTTGTACCGGGGATCAGTTTCATGTAGGGCAAGTTTTCCAAGGAGGGGGTGACGGCGGCAGAATGTTGCGATGGAAGAGGGCAGCGCGGCCCGGTGGTTGGGGACCCCTGATGTATAGAGCGCAGGTCATTATTGAGTAAATAAGTCCCAACACGGCGAACTGGAAACCAAGTTCGCCAGAAGCACTCAACTTGAATCTAACATTCTATCGAACACATTCTGAGATGTGACTCTCGAAATCCGTTGCCATTGACAGCGGTCATTATTTAGAGATCCTTTTTTCATTGGTAACAGGTGGGCGGGATTGATTAAAAACATTTAAAAGCTGTAAAGAGATAAATGTATTAAATACAGATGTCCTTAAATATTTTAACAGTAGGCTTAGCCTATAGGCCCTAGCTGATAGAAGATATTTTCAGCATCTTACTGATACTTGAGAGTAAACCATTTTAAAATTAATTTGGAACCTTTTGCAGAACAGGGAGCTGAGCTAATGTGAATGATAGAGTTTTTATAATATGTTTGTATTTTTGGCTCTATTATTTTGATTGCCTACTTAACTTGCGGGGTATACATCAGGGGTCCCCAACCACCTCAGTTAAAGCAAAAAAGTTACCTATTTTGTCTTTTCGGTTAATTGCGTTAAAATGGCAACATAGTCATTATCATAGCCATAGTTATAAGGCAAGAGCTGCTTAATGAAAGGTGACTGATCTATTGTGAAAACAAACAAAAAAATTTCCTTTAATTTATTATCCTTATGGAACAGTTTTTTTTAATAAATAAGTGAAATTGACATTTTGAGGGTGCATGTATTTATATCACATTATGCAATTTACAAGGAGAAATACGGTGTGAATCAATCCATGCTGTTTAGCGTCATCGAGTGCTGTCAATAAGAAAAAGAACAAGAAAATTTGATACAACATAGACCAAATAGAGAAACGGCAGCAAACACTATTGAAATGGGGCACAGAAACTCGGTTTCATTTCCATTCAGTTAATGATAGCTGCTGGTTCGATATTGGGCTTAGGTTGTATCAAATTTTCTGGCTCTTTTTCCTACATACAACATTTGGTGACCTCGAACAACAGGGCTATGGGTTGATTCACACCGGATTTCTCCTTTAATGGTACTGGAAAAACTGGAAAATCGGTCTTGAAAGTCCTTAAAAAGTGCTTGAATTTGGCCATGAAAAAGGTGTACGAACCCTGGCTATGGGATGGAGGAGGGGGGATGTACTACAAGGGAAAAAATGGAAAAGGTCAGTTTTAACTTCAGAGTCAAAGGACTACAATAGATGAGGGACCAAGGCTTTAAATCAGTTAATTGATTTTAAGGATTTTAGTCCAGCAACTTTGTACTTGTATTTGTAATCCCAAATGAGAAATCTACACTCTTTTCAGACATTGGTTAATAGTGAGTAAAACTGGATTAAGTGGGGAAATGGATGGTGATTAGGGAAGTGTTTACTATATTTCAGCAGAATGCGAGAAGTTTAATATCTAATGAACAGAAACTTAAATGATTTTTTGAGACTGGTTTTAAAAATAAATCATATTTGTTGTGTACTCAGGAAACATGGTTAAAACCGTGTTTTGTAAGTCAACTAATTCATGGATACAATTTTGTAAGAGTAGTTTTCAAGACGGGCCCAGTAGTTGATGTGCAATATTTAATGAAGTAGGCATAAAATTTAAACAAATTTAGGTTAAGACAAACATGGAATGCCTAGTGATAGAGGTATGGTGTGACGGAGGCAGGATTACAATTGTTAATGTGTACAACCCATGACTCCAATTAGATAAATTAATGTAAGAAGGGATTATGGAAAATTTAAGGCTCCCAGTTATTGTGGTTGGAGATATAAATTCACATGTAGGCACCTCTGAAATATGGATGTTAGAGTTTATGTATTTGTCATGGTATACAGTACATTGTACTGCCCTCTCCTTGTAGTACTTACATGTTTATGTTAGGGTAATTAACTTGAAGGTGGCACGGTGGCTGAGTGGTTACCACTGTTTCCTCAAAGCAAGAAGGTCCTGGGTTCGAGCCCCGGGTTCGTCACGGGTGCCTTTCTGTGTGGAGTTTGCATGTTCTCCCACGTGGGTTTCTCCGGGTACTCCGGTTTCCTCCCACTGTCCAAAGACATGCGTGTTAGGCAGATTGGCTACCCTAAATTGCCCGTAGGTGTGGATGTGTGCGTGCGTGAAAGCATGAACCCGAGTCCTGAGTTGGGGGAGGGTTGGGCGTGGGGCTGGTGACCTCATCCTGTGGAATGCGCTTAGCTATGGAGATGTCAACCAAGCCCCGTGGGGGCCGCTTGGCACCATGTTCCGTACGGCACGTACAGGACCTGATGATGATGAATTAACTTAACTCCATTTACCAGCATGCTTTGGGGCCTGGGATAGTCATTGTCTCCTTGGCAGCTGTACGTTAAACGAATCAGATTTGTTACTTTAATATGTTTCATGTAAATTTTAGTATTAGCCAATGGTTATTTGTGTATGTAGAATGCCCCTGAAAACACGAGCTCTCGGGACATTTTATCACCTCGCGAGAAGAGCGGGGTAAGTTCGCGCAGAGAGAAGAGAAAAGAGAAGAGGGCACGTTGTTTGTTTGCTTGTAAAAATCCATGTTTGTTTTAGGGGAGGGACATTTTTTTGTATTGTCCGGTCTGCTGGTGGCCATAACATGGACCTGGGGTTCCGCTGTAGCTGTCATTGTTTTTTTTGCCTCCTTCGTCTTTCATGGGCACGAAACACCTGGCTAGTTTTACTGGAGTTTTTTTTCCCGGACTGACTTGCTACTTACCACTAGCCTAGCTCCACCGGAGCGTCTGTCGTCATTCCATGGGATTCACTGTGGCGGGACTCAGCCATCGGCCGACGGAATTGCGGTGAGCGGCGTCCTGTTTAGCGAGCTAACCCATGGCAGTAGTCAGACTTCTGATCATGAGCATCTGCCCACGCTTACACTGACTCACACACACGTTCCTCTCGTCTCACCTGGAAAGCCGAAGTTCTAGACGGGCATAGCAGTGGTTGCTGTTCTGCCTGCAGTTCAGAGAGCTGCCACGTGTGAACACCAATGGGCCCCAACTGCACACTGATTTTCTTCTGTATTTCCTTTTTCCTCCCTTTTCTTTTGACATTTCGATAGTTTTTTTAAATCTATTTCTAATATTATTATTATTTATTAATTAATATAACCATTATTTTTTAATTGTATCTTGGGTGTATTGGCTACTCATTTTGTTTTAATATTTGAAGGTATTTACATACTGTGTTTTTTTTTTCTGGGGAGATACACATACACTAGCTTGAAGGTAAATGTAGTATTTTCGCAGTGGAGGCACCATGCTACTAAATTTATAACCTCTTAGAATTATTCATATTCGAATTAAATACCACTGTCTTACCATTTCACAGTTATATACTTATAATTATGGTATCAGGAATTTCAGCCAGCTCACCATTCTACCGCTGAGAATTCAGGATTCTGTTGCGCCATCATTCAGTGTAACTCTAAGTAGCCTGTACTGTGCTGGGTGACTAAACACCCATGAAAAGTGGGTTACATTTTGGAGGCACCACTGGGATTTTCCTGTTTACCAGAGCAAGTAGGTAGCTGTATTTTGCTTAGTGTTTATCTTGTTCAACCTAGTTGTTGCTATATTTTTTGTGGGGCAGTTTTAACATGGATCTTAGTCAAGCTGTTGAGTGGAGCCCTGAGGAGAATGTAGAGTTGCGACATGCCATTTTACTTAGAGTGCCCCTGGAGGCCAATGATGAAGTGGTTAGCCATGTGCTCAGCACAGTCAAGGTTCTGGGTATCCTGTTCCTAAAGAGGATGATTTTGAAGCCAAGCTGTTGGCATTGTTACAGAAGGAGTGTAAGTCCATGGGTGACATAAAGGCGGCTGTTTTGGGCTCACAGTCTCCTAGTCCTGATGTGTCAGCATTGATCTTGTGAATGC
This sequence comes from Chrysichthys thysi, assembly GCA_030068315.1. NCBI lineage: Eukaryota > Metazoa > Chordata > Actinopteri > Siluriformes > Claroteidae > Chrysichthys > Chrysichthys thysi. The sequence goes on along the minus strand of JAQLOM010000938.1, from coordinate 14,425 downwards.
CATATGTCAGCTCATAGATCACTCAGTTGATGCGCATGGCTATAGAAAACTGAGGCTGTTCACCGGGTTATGACCTGTCCCCCCAGGTGAGGAAGAGTATGAGGCCTGGATGGAGCAGGCTATTCAGATTACTGAGTGGCAGTGCAGTGATGCTGCTAAGCGACAGCGTATCGTTGAGAGTTTGCGTGGTCCCGCTGCAGACATAGTAAGTTTCTTAAAGGTCAGTAGTCCACCTGCTACTGCTACTGATTACTTAGCTGCTCTCGACACTACTTATGGATCCACTGAGAGTGAAGCAGACCTTATGGCCTCATTTTGCCATATTTTTCAAGAAGATGGTGAGAAACTTTCTACTTTCTTGTATCACTTTGACAAGCTTCTTCACTATGCTCTTTTGAGAGGAGGGATTGGATGCTACAGGCCTGAATCGTGCACGTCTGGAGCAGTTGTTCAAGGGTGCGCTCACCGTTGATGATGTGGCTTTGATGTGAGACTTCTGCACACTCTGCAAGCTCTGCCTTCTTTTTCGCAGCTGATGCAAAATGTGAGAGAGGAGGAACACTAAGTGCAATGGAGAGTGCAAAAGTTTCTCTTGCCATTGCAGTTATTCCTCAGGCATCTGCAACCACTGCCATTCCTCCTGTTGATGCGACTGTTGCTGTTGCCCTTCCTCATGTGCCTGTGAGTCCAGTAGTGTCTGAGGTGGACTGTCTGAGGAAAGAGGTCAAGGAACTGATGTCTCTAGTAACTATACTTTTGACTGCTACTACTATGGCTCCAGCTATTCCACCAGCCTCACAGTGTGCCATAGGCCAGCGCACCGAAGCCCCAACTGTTTCCATGAGGGCTGCTTCTTCAAGCTTGCCGAAGTCTACGGCATCCTCTCCTGCCATTTTCTGCTTTTGGTGTGGAGAAAATGGGCACACTAAGTGGGAGTGCACATGTGTGGAGAACCTGATGTTGATAAATCAAAAGCTGGTTAAAAGGACCCTGGAACAGGGAAACTCTCCCGAGCCCAGTGCAGGAACGGCACCGAGCTCCATCACGTAAAACACATTCCATTCATTGTCCACCCCCAATTAACGTCCGCCAGTCTCAGCTGCCATCTGGATTAATTGGGCCCTCGGCTGAGGTGCCCATGCAGATCGAAGGTATTTATGCTAGAGCTCTGCTTGATAGCGGGTCTCAGGTCACTATTTTGTATCGCAGCTTTTACAATGCATATTTGAAGCACTTGCCACTGAGGTCAGTGGAACATCGTGAAGTATGGGGTTTGAGCTCTCACAAATACCCATATGATGGATATTTACCTCTTAAGCTGGAGTTTGCTGAAGCTGTCACAGGTGTGCCTCAGGTGGTGGATGCATTAGCTCTTGTCTGTCCAGACCCTCTGACAAAAGAGGGGATAGCCATTTTGGTTGGCAAGAATACTCATTTAGTGACAAAGTTTCAGTCTTGTAGAGAACAGGCCGGAGAGGAATTTCTTAACAGTCTGATCATATACCCTGTGATAAAGGCTTTTGAGTCCATTAAGCCCACGGGCATCCCCCAGGATGAGGTGGACAAGCCTGGTACAGTGTGGTTCCCCAGACTTAAGAATGTTGTCTTAAAGCCTGGGCAGGAACTACAGCTTTCGGGGCAGCCTAAATTTCCCAGTAAGCTGAATGACTCTGGTTCTCGTAGATCAGCCGGTTAGTGCTGATGGTGCATCTGTACCTGCGATGGAGGTTAGGCCTGAAGTCCATCCGGTTTCAGCTGCGTCTTGCCGTCGCATCACAGTAAATGTGAGGAATGCTTCTTCTAGGAATGTCCTTATGAAGAGAAGTAATTCCCTTGCTCACATATTCCCTGTAGACATGATGCCACAGATCCCATCCAGTCACAGTTCCATCACCACCACTGCTCTTTCTTCTTCTTCTTTTGACTTTAGTACCTCTCCTATGCCTGAGGAGGTAAAGCAACATCTCTGTGAGAAGATGATGCAGAGGAAGGAAGTGTTCTCTCAGTGAGTGGGACGTAGGCTGCTCAAAAAGAACACAGCACGAGATCAGGTTGAATGACTTGCGACCTTTCCGAGAGAGATATCAATGACTAGCTCCGGCTGATCTGGAGGATGTGCGTCAGCATTTGCTGGAGCTCCGGAACCATGGCATCATTTCGGAGTCTAAGGAGTCCTTATGCTTCACCTATTGTGGTAGTGTGTAAGAAGTCAGGTAAGGTCAGGATGTGCTTTGACCATAGAACGCTTAATCAGCGGACTGCCCCTGACCAGTACACCATCCCCAGGATTGAAGACGTCCTCCATTGTCTCTCTGGTAGTAACTGGTTTTCAGTGTTGGACTTGAGAAGTGGATACTATCAGATTCCCATGAGTGAGGCTGATAAGAAAAAGACTGCCTTCATCTGTCCTTTAGGGTTCTACCAGTTTGAGTGCATGCCTCAGGGAATCTGTGGTGCCCCCGCCACATTCCAGAGAGTCATGGAGCAGATTGTCGTAGACATGAATTTTCTGGAGGTTCTTGTGTATTTAGATGACCTTATTGTTTTTGGCAGCATCCTGGAAGAACATGAAGAATGACTCCAAGTTTCTGGACCGGTTGAGAGATGAAGGTCTCAAACTTTCTCTGGATAAGTGTCAGTTTGGAAGGACATCTGTGACCTTTGCTGGGCACATAGTTTCTCAGGACGGTATAGCCCTGACCCTCCAAGATTGAAGCTGTTGTGTCTTGGCCTCAACCACAGACTGTTATGGAGCTCTGGTCATTCTTGTGTTTATTATCGCAGGTTTGTGAAGGGATTTTCAACTTTGTGCTGTCCCCTGAATGAGCTGCTGTAGGGCTGCACATCTCGCAGTAAGAAAAACTCAAGTTCACAGACTCCTGACCCAAAAACTACTTTCTGGCCCTCTGAGCTGTTTGGTCCCAGATGTAGTGACCAGTGTGAGGCTGCGTTCCAAGCACTAAAGCAGGGGCTGACTCAGGCTCCAGTTCTGGCTTTTGCAGACTCCCAAAAGCCGTACATTTTGCATGTGGATGCAAGCCTGGATGGTCTGGGTGGTGTCCTGTACCAGGAGCATGTTGACGAGTTGCATCCTGTGGCATTCATCAGTCGTAGTCTTTCCCCTTCAGAAAAGAATTACCCAGCTCACAAGCTGAAGTTTTTAGCTTTGAAGTGGGCTATTGCAGATCGGCTGCATGACTACTTTTATGGGGCAATTTTTGAAGTCAGGATGGACAACAATCCTCTGACTTATATAACTAAATCTGCCGATTTGGTTGCCACTGGTCATTGCTGGTTGTCAGCATTGTCCACTTACAACTACAGCTTGAAGTACAGGCCTGGGCGGAGGAACATGGATGCTGATGCATTGTCACAATGCCCTCAATTCAGTCTGTCCCCTGATGATACGTGGCAAGAGATTCCATCTCCTGGGTTGCGAGCCATTTGTCAGGTGGTGGCCATGTAGAGAGTAGGTTGCCCTTCTGTCCCACATGTGGCTGATAAGATTTGCAGTCATGAGTTAGCTGTTCCTAAGGCATACTGCCATGTAGCTGCTGTTACATCTGACCAGCTGCCCACATTCAGTCCTGGTGAGCCTCAAGAAACCCAGAAAAGTGATCGTTATAGGAGAGGTTTGGCATGCTGTGAGAAAGAAGAACCCTGTCAGTAGTATTCAGACTAGGCACCCTGATTTGAAAATCTGGAAAAGGGAGTAGCTGAAGTTGTCCCTTGATGAAGGGCTATTGTATAGGACAGTCAAACAGGCTGACCAGTGTGTGAGGTAGTTGGTGCTGCCTAAACAGTTTCACAGCTTTGTTTTTAAGTTGCTGCATGATATTGGCCATTTGGGGTTTGATAAGTCATACAGCTTGGTCTGTGACCGGTTATATTAGCTTCGTATGAAGCTTGATGCAGAGAAATACTGTAAGACATGTGAGCACTGCATCAAGCGGAAGACATTGCCTCAGCAAGCTGCTCCTCTTTCCCACATCCAGAGTTCAGGGCCCATGAATCTGGTGTGTATCAACTTCCTTTCAATTGAGCCTGACTCTCGAAACATTGGTAATGTGTTGGTTAGTACAGACCACTTTACGAGGTATGCACAAGCTTTTCCTACTAAGGACCAGACAGCTGTCACAGTGGCAAGGACCCTGTGAGAGAAGTACACTGGTACCTTGACTTACGAGTTTAATTCGTTCCGTGACTGAGCTCGTAACTCAAATTACTCGTAAATCAAATCAGTTTTCTCCATTGAAATGAATTGAAATGCCATTAATCCGTTCCAGGCCGCCCCAAAACACCGCGATTTTTTTGGGTACATTTTTAAATAAGAAGAATGTACTTATTAGTAACAAATATTGTATAAAAACACAATCCAATAGAATGTACTGCAAAAAACTGGTTTTATTAAGTGTAATGTACAGCACTGTCAGGACAGCAGGCAACCTGTCCTGCACGGAGCCACTCCACCTCACCGGAGTACTAACCGGGTTTTCGATCTCACACACCTCCACATTCATTCATGCTTACGCCTGTGTTCGGTTAGGTCTAACCTTTATATATGCCAGTCACCCTTAGTCCCGTGTCTGGCCACCATTGCGTACAGTAGCATAAAACGCAGTAGTAGTTATATGTTTGTGTTTCGTGACTTTCTCCTTTTCAAACTCTTGGTCGTTAAACTAACAACGGTCAACCCAGCCGGCTCGTCTAAGCGCTCCATACGGACTATGGAAGGTCGCCTTCCTCTCTACCTGCTCTCTCCCGGCTCTCTCCGTATATGCCGGGGTTTCTTATAATCGCTGTTACTGTTTGTTTGTTCATTAAAGGCATCTGGTGGCACAAACAAGCGTAACGAGTGGTATCATGACAAGCACTTACCTTGGAGATCAGATGAGTTGAAGATGCTGATGGAGTTGGAGGAGAAAGGCTGAACTGAATAACAATCTTTTTCGCTGATTTTTTCGCATTCTCATGTTCATCTGCAGGGGTTTTCAATAAAAAACTGTCCAATGAGGTGTGTTTCATTCTCCCTTTCTGAATGGTTCTGAAATGCGTTAGGGCACGTGGTATTAAATAGTACCATCGCACGCCCAGGTGCAACTTTTTCAGGGTGTTTCTTTTGAATAATGACTGAAAGTAAGGAAATTATTTTAATGCCCTTGGGTGGCGTTATAGCCTTTATCGACTCCTTCTGCTTCAGAGCAGGACGCTCAATGTTTTTTGATCATTTCTTTCTTTAATTCAATGCACAGCATCCACTTCTTCTGAGTACTGTCCTTCGCACTCACTTTCTTCAGACCAACTAGCGCCAACTAGCAGTGGGGGTGTATGAGGCTGGCTCGTATCTCAAGGTACCACTGTACTTTATTCATTATGGCTTGCCCACCCGTGTCCACCCTGACCAGGGTAGGGACTTTGAGAGTCAGTTGGTGACAGAGATGCTGACCATGTTGGGGGTGAAGAAGTCACGTACGTCCCCATACCATCCTCAGGGGGATCCCCAGCCTGAGAGGTTCAATAGAACCTTGTTGGACATGTTAGGCACTTTGGAGTCCCACCAGACGTCAAGATGGAGTCAGCACATAGCACATCTGGTTCATGCTTATAATTGCACTCCCAATGAGGCTACTGGGTATTCGCTCTATTTCCTTTGGTTGGGAAGCAGGCCTCCCTGTAGATGTCTGTTTTGGTGTGTCAGCGGATAGTACGTTGGCCTCCTTGCACTTGAAATATGTGGCAGAGATGAAGAAAGAGCTACAAGCTGCTTATCAGTTGGCTCACGCATCTGCTGACAAGATGAATCAGGGTAACAAGGTGCGCTATGATCAGAAGGTCCGGTATCACAGCCTCGTTCCTGGAGATAGGGTGTTGATTCGGAACCTTGGTTTGAAAGGGAAGCAGAAGCTAGTGGATAGGTAGAGCTCTTGTCCTTACATAGTGGACAGTCAGCTGTCTGATCTTCCTGTGTACCGCTTGAACCCTGTTAATGGTAATGGACTGGTCAAAGTGATGCACCGTAACCATATCTTGCCTGTGGGCCAGGAGGTAAGACTAGATCCTGTGTTTGACGCGTCCCCAGCTTGGGGCCCCAGAGTTGTTAGGCGTAGACTGGCTAAGGCAAGTCCTAGGACAGGTGTCTCTAAAGTGTTGACTCCAGTAGTTCATGCACAGTACTTCTAATTCTGATTCGGAATATGGCTGTTATGCTGAGGATGCAGTGCAACATGCTCTTTTGACTACTAGCACAGGTAACATCCAGCCAGTACAAGATTCTACTGCACCGTGTCTCCATTGCAGACAGAGGCCCTAGGTTAGTGCCCACACATAGTGATGTAGTACATGCTCCCTCCAACACTGCACTTCCTGTCTCTCCACATAAGTCCCTTGAGGTAGTAGAGGATTTAGCAGATGCAGGCCAGGGTGGTGGCCATCCTGGTGTTCCCTCTGTAACTGAACCTGCAGCTCCCTCAGACTCAGTGCCCCTTGTAGTGCATAGGTCACTCAAGCCTATTGATCGTTTGGCTTATGGCAAGCTTGGAGTGCAGAGCAGGTACACTCTTGTAGCATCTCATCTAGCATCAGTGCAGCCTTCTCATGCCTGGTGGTGTTCTCCACAGGCTCTTTGCAGTACATGTACATACACTTCACCTGCCATTACATCCACTGCTAGTTCTTAAGTACTAGGCTATGTTTGTTTTGGGATTTTGTATTTTGTTTCATTTGTTTTCTTACCTATTCTTTACTGTTCACCTTGTAATGTATGTGACCCAGCATGGGGGCATGCTGTTTGTTTGGTGGGAGGAGAGTGTAGGGACCTCTATAATATGGGCGTTAGAGTTTATGTACTTGTCTTTGTAGTATTTACATGTTTATGTTAGGGTAACCAACTCCATTTTCCAGCATGCTTTGGGGCTTGGGATAGTCACACTGTCTCTCCTTGGCAGCTGCACATGTTAGACCAATCTGATTTGTTACTTTAATATGTTTCATGTAAATTTTAGTATTAGCCAATGGTTATTTGTGTATGCAGAATGCCCGCGAAAACGTGAGCTCTCGGGACATTTTAATCGCCTCGCAAGAGGAGCAGGGTAGGTTTGCGCAGAGAGAAGAGAAAAGAAAAGAGGGCACGTTGTTTGCTTGCTTGTGAAATCCACGTTTGTTTTAGCGGAGGGACATTTTTTTTTTGTATTGTCTGGTCTGCTGGCGGCCATAACGTGGACTTAAGGTTCCGGTGTCACTACAGTGAGTGATCTGGCTGTAGCTGCCATTGTTTTTTTTCCTCCGTCTTTCGCGGGCAGGAAACACCTGGCTAGTTTCACTGGAGGTTTTTTTCTAGAATGATTAGCGAGCTAACCCACGGCAGTAGTCAGATTTCTGATCATGAGCATCTGCTGCGCGCTTGCATTCGTCATCGGCACTCATTGATCGTCTGGTCGGACTGGTGGATTGTGAGTAATATGAACCCACACTTACACTGACACACACGTTTCTCTCATCTCACCTGGAAAGCCAGCGTTGTAGACGGGCATAGCAGCGGTTGCTGTTCTGCCTGCAGTTCAGGGAGCTGCCACGTGTGCACCAATGGGCCCCAACTGCGCACTGATTTTCACTGTTTACTTTTTTTCCCCTTTTCTTTTGACACTTTGATATTTTTAACTATTTCTAATATTATTGTTTATTAATAAATATAACCATTATTATTGAATTGTATCTTGGGTGTATTGGCTGCTCATTTTGTTTTAATATTTGAAGGTACTGACATTTACATACTGTTTTTTTTCTGGGGAGATACACATACACTAGTTTGAAGGTAAGTGTAGTATTTTTGCAGTGGAGGCACTGCACTACTTAATTTATAACCTCTTAGAATTATTCATATTCCAATTAAATACCACTCTATTACCATTTCACAGTTATATACTTATAATTATGGTATCAGGAATTTCAGCCAGCTCACCATTCTACCGCTGAGAATTCAGGATTCTGTTGCACCATTATTCATGTAACTCTAAGTAGCCTGTAATGTGCTGGGTGACTAGCACCCATGAAAAAGGGGGTTACACACATAACCCATTATGAGGAAGTAAAGTTAAGGTAATAAAGGAACTAATATGGAAAATTACTCACTCATCACAATCATCTTCTACCGCTTTAATCCTGTTCAGGGTCGTGGGGGGAACCTGGAGCCAATCCCACCTGACTTCAGGGGCACACATTGGGCAGGTCGCCAATGCACCAAAACTAAAAGACTTTCAAATCACATTAGCCAATATTTCACTCTCAACAGATCATAGATAACATAAATGCTTAAACTAAGAAATGTTACAATTTTATGGACAAAATGAGCTCATTTCAATTTTGATGCTTGCTACAGGTCTCAAAATAGTTGGGACGGTGGTAACAAATGGCTGAAAAAGCAAGAAAGTTAAAAAAAAATTCAGCTGGGAGAACATGTAGCAACTAATTAAGTTAATTTATATCAGGTCTGTGACATAATTAGCTATAAAAGGGATGGCTTGAAGTAAAGATGGGCTCTCTAATCTGTGAAAGAGATTGTGCAATACTTCAAAAACACTGTTCCTCAATGTTGAATTGCAAAGGCTTTGCAAATCTCATCATCTACAGTGCATAACATCAACAGATTCAGAGAAACAGGAGTTATCTTTGTGTGTAAGGGACAAGGCCGAAGAACTTTATTGGATACCCATGGTCTTTGGGCCCTCAGACGACACTGCATCACTCATCGGCATGATTGTGTCAATGACATTAGTAAATGGGTCCAGGAATACTTCCAGAAACCACTGTCGGTAAACACAATCCACCATGCCATCTGCAGATTCCAACTAAAACTCTGTCATGGAGTTCCTTATTCCTTCCTTCCAAAAGGAAGCCAGTCTTGAGCATGCTCAAGAAGCACCGTCATGTCCTGTTGGCCAAGACTCATTTGAAATGGACTGTTTTAAAGTGGGAAAGTGTTCTATGGTCAGACAAGTCCAAATGTGACATTCTTGTTGGTAATCATGGACGCCGTGTCCTCTGGGCTAAAGAGGAGGGAGACGCCAAGTCCAAGACTCTCGAACGGCTTATCCTTGAGGCCCTGTTTGCTGATGACTGTGCTCTCATGGCACACTCAGAGTCTGACCTCCAAACCATTGTCAACAGGTTCGCCAAAGCTGCTCGTCTGTTTGGTCTCACCATCACCCTCAACAAGACGGAAGTCCTCCATCAACCTGCTCCAGGATCCACAGCCATTCCTCCCATCATCTGCATTGACGGCACTCAGCTGAAGGTTGTTGACCAGTTCAAGTACCTAGGGAGCATCATCTCCACAGATGGGTCGCTCGACAAGGAGATTACAGCTCGTATCAGCAAAGCCAGTCAGTCCCTGGGCCTGCCAAGTCTTCTATGGGGCACTGCATCAAGGACAGCCTAAAATACTGTGGCATCCCTGCAAAGGAGCTTGAAGCATGTGCTGCAGACAGAATCAAGTGGTGTAGCACAACACATGTGGCCCACACTGCCTTTGAATCCAGCAGAAAACCAACACCACAGAACACAGAAAAGCCTCAAAAACAATGGCCCCCACCTCTGCTGCTTCCTTCCAATGCCCCCACTGTCCCCGAGTGTGCACATCAGGAATTGGCCTCATCAGCCACACTTGGGCCCACCAACCGAGACAGCACAACTCTTGACATCTTCGGAAACGATGATCAACCCCAACACCAAAATGGTTCCTGCTTATACCTCTGTTTTCCATACACAAAAAATTGATACTTGTAATGTCTTAAAAACCTATGACCTTTACCACACAGATCTAAACTAACCATATATGCAAACCTAGATAATTTATCACATGCGTACAGAATTTATTCCACATGATGTAAGCCTGGTCAAGAACTGAAATTGTTTATATGTTTAGTTATGTTAATTACATCATTTAAGTGTTATGTGGCACAAAAGAGGTGAATGATTACATATTTGCTCATGAAGGGTAGACTGCACTACTGTTACAGAATATGAGCATTATGATTTATATGCCAAAACTATGTCCTTGTATTTGATACTAAAAAAAATTTGATACTTCAAGTTTAAAACTCGACCTTTTTAGCATACAAATGAAAAGTAAAAGCAATATCTAAAAGTTACATATTACTTGCAATTTAGCATCACACATGAAATAAAGAAAATTTGTCAGGTGCATATTTACACAGCACATAAAAGTGGTTTTGCTTCTGTTGCAGGTTACATGAACAGATGTGTAAAGATTAGGTATTACAATAATCATTGAGCATAAATAAGATTTACATGTCACATTTCCTTTTTCGTGTACTATTATTTAGAATTATGACACTGATGTTTATAATCATCTAAAAACACACATGTAAAAACACAACATTTAATTTAACAGTAATATCAATGTTTCTTGGCCAATATCTCAGCAAGTGGTTTTGGTATATATTCTGGTTTTGTGGTGTAGATGGCCAATCTTATGAAATTTGTATACAATAATTAAGCCACTTATAAACAAGGACACTGCAGGGATGAACCCAATTACAGTAATATGGAAAAATGAATTAGTTGAATCTTAAACTAATATGCCATTTTGCATACTTAGTAAAAAAAAAATCTTTATTTGTTGTTTCTTGATCTTTTTCTTCAAGACTTGACCATTTTTGAGATGGTTTCCATGGGTAAAATCTCATGAAATCTTACATGAGGGTGGCATCCTTGTATCATGGACTTTCGTCTTTCACAGAAAGTTTTGGAACGTAACCCCCATGAAAGACTGGAGTTGACTGTATTGCCGAATATTTAAATCACATTGGACTGAATTGACTGGGACACTCACTCCTGGGAAGTATGTCTTGAAGGCTCTCCATTTGTACACAGTCGTTCTTACTGTAGAATGGTGAACTTTTGTAGATGGCCATATAATCCTACGCAGATTGATTAGCAGCAAGTTGCTTCTCTGATGGTTTGATGATTTTCTTGGCATGATTTAGACACACAAGTGTCCAGAACACCAAACTGCCAAAGGTTCTGCTTTTATACTCATTCTTCTTTATGATTAACCAATCTTGCACTTTTCATTAGTAAAACCTAGCTGCTAATAACTCTATTAATGATTCACTAAGTAGGAAGGTGCTATTTTTCCCCATCTGGTTTCTGAATTTTGGTTTACTTATTGGGAAAACAAATTGCATATTGAAATTTGTTGTTTTTTATGTTAACTGTTTATTTGTTTATAGAATTTGGTGAGGACCACAAAATTTTATTAAGACCCTGGATAAAACATGCACAACTGAGGGAGGCTGGGCCAGCTTATGACTGTAGGAAAAGGTACAGTTGAAACGAGATATTTACATACTAGGGATGCAAATTATCAATTAATTCATTAATCATTAGTTGGCTGACCTTGTTGATCGATTAACCATTAATTGATAAGTGGCAATTTTTCCCTGAATTTCCCTGTTTCAATAGGGTCTATAAGAATATAAGCTAAATTTAGTTCAAATACTGAATTAAAAAAAGTTATATTCCTTAATGAAGGATTTATTGTACCATTAGAAACACAGTGCAGACAAATGCATGTTGTATTAAAAAAATTCTTTATAAAAATTACAGCTACTTTAACATGAAAAATTGTGGACTGCCTCATCCCTTTGCATTTGAAACATTAGAAACATGAGAAGAAATAGAATAAATTCTGAATAGAGAGCCAAACAATATTACTTAGCTATAGCCTATATAATATAAATAAAGAATTAACCTAGTAGGCTATTAATTAGGAAAACTTGAAACATTATCAGCATTTATAATCTCCCTTAATCTGAGAAGGATTACAGTAAAATTACTAGGAATGGAAACTTGGCTTTGGGAAAACCGATTTGGGAAATTCGAGCATGGGCTAATGCTATTGACTGTCCTTGAATACATCAACGTGAATACTGGAAAAACCAGTAACCCAGTCAACATGAGTGGTTTTACTGGGGGATGTGAATGCACAACCAGTAAATTCTGAAACAGAGTTGGGGAAGATTAGCCACCGCGATTAGCATACATCACATACCTACCTCCAGATAGCAACAATCCATTTTCGCCTAGTTTCCTCACTGGAGGGAAATGTGCGAAAGATAAGTACTTTGCTGTACTTACTGGATGACTGACACAAAAGCATTCACCAGTGTTCAGCTGTTGTACTATTGGTTCGCTGAAATTTAAATTTTTCTTAAGAGACATGGTGGTGGTGGTAACGCTGAAAATACAAGCTAAACACAGTAAACAAAAGGGGACCGGAAATGACTGAGCTGGATGAAATTTTATCAGAACTATGATAGCACCCCTCTGTGCATATAGCCCATTAACTGACAATTAATTTAATTTATTTGACCAACTTCTTATTGACAATTAATTGATAGTCGAATAATTGTTTGCAACCCTATTACATACATTTACACAAAAACCTTTTTCCTTTATTGTCAAACATTAAATCAGAGTACAATTTGTCTGTTTTAGATCAATAAATTCAAGATTCAAAGTGTTTGTTGTCATGTACAGTAAGAAAGCATGTTTCCCTGCTCAATGAAATACTTTCTTTGCTGCCCACAGAATACCAGTAAGAATGTTAAACGTGATAACAGGACACAGAACCGGCTACTTACAAGATTAATAAATATTAACATACTTTTTGCATTTGTTAAATGTCAGAATCGAGCGAGGGAGGATTTTTATGTATTTTTATCACTTTCATCAAAGTCAGAATTATACATACACTAAGTTTGTTGTGTGTTTAAGCAAAAGGAAAACTCCAGATGATTCCATTCTGAGCTTAAGAAGCTACTGATAGGTTAATTGATTCCATTGGAGTTAACAGGTGGCACACCTGTGGATGCATATAAGGGCACACCTCAATCAGAGAACCTGTTTCTTTGACATCATGGGAAAATCAAGCCAGAAATCAACCAGGAAAAGAATTGTGGACCTCCCACAAGTGTGGCTCATCCTTAGGTGCAATAACTAAAATTGGAGACCGGCGTCTATTTGTCGTGACATATTTTTAACCCGGCGTTTATTGGAAACGGGCGTCTATAAGAGACAGGCCATTATTAGAAGATATACGGTATATGGACTTATGGATATGTTTATTGATTAATAAGCCTTTAATTGGACATTATGTATTGTAAAGCTGCTTTTGCGACAATGTTCTGTTGTTAAAGGCGCTATACAAATACAATTGAATGAATTATAAAATACTACTGTTGACCTATGAAGCACTGAATGGTCTTGCCCTGCAGGACCTGAGCAATCTCCTGATTTTTTATGATCCGCCATGCCTACATGGATCCAAAGGTGCAGGTAATTTGTTAGTACCTCGAATAATGTATGCTACAGCAGGGTGCAGATCTTTCTGTTATAAAGCCCCACAGCAATGGAATAACCTTCCATTTAGTGTTCAGGGCTCACACACAATCTCAATGTTTAAATCTAGGCTGAAAACATATCTGTTTAGTCAAGCTTTTTGTGATAAGCTTTATTAGCTAAAGGAGCAGATCTGGAGGGTTCTCAAGCACAGAGTTTTTTTAGTAAACTGGGATGTGTGGATGCTGCTGCCCCCCACTCTTACATGTTCACTCAAGTTTGCTGACAGGGCAGTGGGTGGATGCTTTATGTCCCAGGGCTTCCTCATGTTGGTGCTACTTTCTGGTTCTATCTTTTAGTTATGCTGTCTAAGTAATCTTGCTGGAGTTCTTGCTTGCACTCAGCACTCTGTATACATTGCCTTTAATCATCATGTGACAATGACAGGCTCTGCTGCGGTGGCCCAAAAATTTGATTGCCATGGACTATCTTGTGCTCGAAGCACTGTTGGCGATCAGTTGAAACAGAGCAGATTATTCTTAAACTACAGTGAATCTGGTGCTAAGAAACTGAATTTTTTGACCATATAACACATGAATATAGATGTGGGTTGTTATAATGGCACTATCTGGTGTCACCCAAATGAGGATGTGTTCCCTTTTGAGTCTGGTTCCTCTCAAGGTTTCTTCCTCTTGTCATCGGAGGGAGTTTTTCCTTGCCACAGGCTTGCTCATTATGTATATATATACAGTACAGGTCAGAAGTTTGGACACACCTTCTCATTCAGTGTGTTTACTATATTGTCATGACCATTTACATTCGTAGATACTCACTGAAGGCACCATAACTATGAATGAACACATGTAGAGTTATATACGTAACAAAAAACAGTGAAATAACTGAAAACATATTTTATATTCTAGTTTCTTAGCCACCCTTTGCTCTGATTACTGCTTTGCACACTCTTGGCATTCTCTCGATGAGCTTCCAGAGGTGGTCACCTGAAATGGTTTTCACTTCACAGGTGTGCCTTATCAGGGTTAATTAGTGGAAGTTCATACCTTAT
>JAQLOM010000924.1:0-10395 GCA_030068315.1 Chrysichthys thysi | reverse complement strand
CACACTCACACACACACACGCACGCACACGCGCACTCACACACACACACACACACACACACACACACACACACACACACACACACACACACACACACACATTAATTACAGTATATCATGGCTTAAGGATAAAGCCTGCACCTGTGAAATGCTCTCTATTGTTTTATTTTTCAGAGTTTTTCAGTTGGAGGGCAGTTGGTCCAGCATTTATACAGCAGACTTTTTATTATTATTTTTTTTTTTTTGCAGGAAGAAATCCTTTGAACTGTTAAATAAACTACGCTGATCCCATTTGTGTTGATTAATTGTATTAATACAATCTAATATTAGGCACGTTATGTAAAAATGGAATACAATTATATTTTGGCTATTTATTGGAGCCACAGAACGTTACATTTCTGAACTTTCCTTCCACACACCACATTAAGTCCAAGTTAACATTATTTATAGGACTACCTCAAGATATATCAAAATGTTTTATGTACTGATTCGCACTTGTCGTGGAATTTTTTTTTTTTTTGCATTTGGACTAAGACTTTATCTCAGTCTCAGGCAATGGTCTTGCCAAATATAGTCTTGGTCTCAGTGGAGGTTTTGTATGAAAAAGTTCCTGTTTGCTCTTCTTTTTGCATGCACAAGCTTTCTAGAAAACAGATGAATCCTCAGCACAGCAAACAAATGAAGGGAACTAGCTGAAGTAAAGGCTTGGCTTGAATAAGGATTTGATGAATCCCTGTAAAGAATTTCAAGCCTCTCTAAACGTAAAGTTTTCTAGTGACTCACTGTACTTAAACATTTTTATTTGGTATTATTTGGTATTTTAGTCAAAGTACAGAGAACTACTTGTTGTGGTGAAAACCCTATAATTCTGGATGAAACAGAAAAAAAACCTCTGTTTCAATTAAATTCCATCCTTCCGTTATTGATACCACTTATCACACATTCACACTGAATTACAGAAGCCAGCTGACCTCATCTGCATGTCTTTGGACTGTGGGAGAAAACCCAGAAGCACACAGGAATCCCACATTGGCACAGGGAGAACATGAAAACTCCACACAGAAAAGCCCCAGTCAGATGTTGAGGTTCGAACCCAGAACCTTATTGCTGGGATGTGACAGTGCTAACCTGATCACCTTGTCACCAAATGTCTTACAGTTACTCTAAAATATTTCACGTGTTTTCTGTTGCCATCTTAAATCAGACTTGAACATGATTTGACCTTGACTCTCTTATGAATCAGACTTGACTTGATCCTCACTAGGCCTCGCCCTAGCCTAGGACTTGACACTGGTGGTCTTGACAACAAACTGAGAGCTGTACATTTGAGTAATTGACATCTGTATGAGACCCATTCAATTCAAGTGACCAGTCAAGTTGTCCATTTTATGAATCTCTCTCTCTTAGGTCCTGTATGTGGCATACGGCACATAGGGTGCCAAGTGGCCATGGGACTCGTTTGACATTTCCGCAGCCAAGAACATTCTACAGGGTGAGGTCGCTAGCCCCACGCCCAACCCTCCCCTAATTCGGGACATGGGGTCATGCTCTCACACACGCACACATCCACACCTACGGGCAATTTAGAGCAGCCAATCCACCTAACGCGCATGTCTTCGGACAGTGGGAGGAAACCAGAGTACCCAGAGGAAACCCACACAAACACGGGGAGCACATGCAAACTCCACACAGAAAGGCACCCGTACCGAACCCAGGGCTCGAACCCAGGACCTTCTCGCAGTGAGGCGACAGTGCTAACCACTTAGCCACCGTGCCACCCATCATTTTATGAATATGGAAATAATAAGCATAATGATATACATTTAGAATGTTGGATTGTGCGTTCCACTCCTGTACCAACACTGAACAATTAATTACTGACTTCACTTTGAAAACCCCTGTTAAACAATATGCTCCAACGGATCAGGCTTCCGAACAGTAAAACAATTACCCTGCCTGACCACAATACTGCCCTTCATTCCAGTCTATTGATTTGTGCTAAACATCAGCTATATATTGAACTCTTGTTATAATCTCATTTTCAAGGCTCTACTTGATTACTGCATGCTAGAGTTAATGTTAATGAGTTCACACTCTACAACAAGTGCGAGCAAAATGGTTTGGCTCAGAAAAAGTGCATTCCCTGTGAGTAAAAAAAGACCAAGCCAAAGGCAAAATGCAAACCCCGTGGCCTTCTGCTTATCTCTTTATCTCTTTATCTGTAAAGTCAGAGATTAGGGCTGACGGATCAGTCAATTCTAAAAGAACTCACGCAGAATAGTTTAGGGTTAGGAGCCCATAGATAACCATCTTACAAAGCGGGTTAGGAGCCCATAGATAACCATCTTACAAAGCATTTGGCTCGATAAACACCATTTGTTAACTCTCTCCCATTAAAAGCGTAGCGATGTTGGCAGAGATGGACCTTCTGTTTTTCACACTTTATCTCTGCCTGCCATGCTGCACACACGCCAGGCTGTCAGGCAGGTAGGGAAAGGAAATGGAGGCGGTTTTGGTATAAAAAAAAGGGGGGGGACGTGGATAAAAAGGACTGGGGGAGAGCAGTAAGGAGTGGAGAGAGAGAACCCATACAGGAGAGAGAGAGAGAGAGAGAGAGAGAGAGAGAGAGAGAGAGATGTGAACATCCAGTAATATTTTTAAACCCAATCCCATGCAAAATTCATGATTAATTTGTATATCTGTGCCCAACAATCTGTGGTAGCAATAATTTCCAGCTAAACGCACACATATCAGCTCATATTAACACATATTTACATATCTTTTTGACATTTATGTAAGACTGATACCTCATTTAGCCCCTTAAGTTCTCAGTACAAGTCTACATTACCTTTCCTATCATGCTACTTACAGATCAATGCACTACAGCAAATAATATGATTTAATATGAATAACTGAATGAATATTAGGAAAGAGGTTGAACACTTGTGGGGTATGCATGTGGGCTGTTATAGGACAATAATCAGAGACAGAGTGGTGTGATGTGGTGAGTTAGTGTTACTATCATTTCCCGATAATAGCACACCCTGAAGTTATTTTTTCCACAACGATTTACCAACGATTAAAGGGTTTTCTATTTATTAATGTATTTCATTGTCTGTTTTATGTATTTCTACTTCTATTTAATGTTGTGTAATGTTCATATTACACTGAAGTAGCTATAAACAGTCTTTCACTTATTAGCCTCCCTTTTATGCCTCTCAAAGACAACGAAATGCAGCTTGATGTGTTACCTGAAGACTTTCTTGTGTCCACAAGCCTGTAACAGTTACAGCTTTATCATGGACTGATATGCAGCACTAGAGACTCTTTCCAAATATGCAAAATGAACACATCCTCCCAGAAAACATCCCAACATCAAAAATTACACACATTTAAGGTGCATAAGAATTATATAAATCTATGGTACATAAATCAGACAAATCCGTGTGGAAGTTGTTGCTATAGAAACACACCAGAACATTAATATAAACCTGAGATTTGTGTCACAGCTGCTGTTATAGAAAATCAATTAGCACCTACTGACCAATCTGAACAATTTTTTTATTTGTATAGCGCTTTTAACAACAGAACATTGTCGCAAAGCAGCTTTACAATACATGTTGTCCAATTAAAGACTTAAAATTAATCAATAAACAAATCCATAAGTGCATATATATAAATATATAGATATATGCCTATCCCTGATGAGCAAGCCTGTGGTGATGGCGGCAAGGAAAAACTCCCTGAGACGACAAGAGGAAGAAACCTTGAGAGGAACCAGATTCAAAAGGGAACCCATCCTCATTTGGGTGACAGATAGTGCCATGATAACAACCCACATCTACATCCATGTGTTATTTGGACAGTTTAGTTGTAGAACACCAGTTCTCTGTGGTTTAAGAACAGTCTGTTCAGCTTCAGCTGATCACCAACGGAGCCTCAAGCACAAGAGGATCCATGACAATCCAAGTGTCGGGCCACCGCAGAAAATCCGCCCGTGCCAGCAGCAGCCCAGCGCCATCCCCAGAGCTCCCGGATGCACTCCGAGGCAGTCCGCATAGGCCGTCCCCAAAAGCAGCGAGATGACAACCCCAACCAGGAACATAGCATATAATACAACACATCTGATGTCAACTAATGTCAAAAGAGTCACAATGTAACGTTCCACTAGTATGTACTGTATGTGATACAACCCGAATTACAGAAAAGTTAGGACGTTCTTTAAATTTGAATAAAATGAAACCTAAAAGACTTTCAAATCACATGAGCTAATATGTTATTCACAACAGAACATAGATAACATAACAAATGTTTAAACTGAGAAATTTTACAATTTTATGCACAAAATGAGCTCATTTCAAATTTGATGCTTGCTACAGGTCTCAAAAAAGTCCCAAGTAAAGCCTTTAGTGGGCATTGTGTACTAATTGCATAAAAATGGCTAGCTGGAAAGAAATGAAATGCTGCAAAGAAAAGATGACTTCAAAAATAACGAAATTAAATCTTTTGACTTAAAAGAAAAACACTGCAATATGCAGTAAACGGTTATAAACTAAACAAAGTCAACATCTGGTGAGGTGACCCTTAGTGATTTTTTTCTCTTAAACAGTAGTCCCAGGTACAGTTTTTACAGTTTTATAAGGAAATGAGCTGTACATTTTACTGAGCATCTGGGAGAATCTGCCACAGTTTTTCTGGATGCATTGATTGTCGAACTTGTTTCTATATTTGCATGCAAACCCAGAAGCCTACACAGTTGTTTTTCTTTTTTTTTTCTTATCTGAAAAGTGGTATCTTACATAATATTTAAATTCTATTATTTGTTTGTTTGTTGTTGTTTTTTTTTTTTTTGAAAAGTAATGTTTGGCAATCTAAAATGTTTTTTTATACCTACGTAATAATGTAGAACTTATAAAATAAATATCTATAAATATCCATAACATAATCTTATAATCTATAACAAAATAATAATAATAATAATAATAATAATAATAATAATAATAATAATGATAAAGTCACAGTACTGAAGTTGTCTGTTAAAGGAGATATGTCTCTGTAAATCACACGCCTGTGTTCTTAATTCGTGTATGAAATTTGCAGTGCATTATCTGCATGAAAAAGATTAATTTGTTTTTTGGTAGCATCCTTCATATTTGACAGATACGCAGATTAAAAAAAACAAAACACTTTCCTTAGAAATCCAATAATACTGTGTACACAAAGAAGCAAAGTAAACAATTTGTAAGTGATTAAAAAAATAAAGCCTGTGTACAACCTTCATTTTTTAGGGGTAATCCTGAAAATTGCTGCAAAGCTGCTGTTATAAATGAGATTACATTCAATTACCATATTGTGATTTTCTGTAGTGCCACAATTGCTTTAAAAGAGATATTCACATGACAATAAGCAGGAAGGCAATATATGAATTCCACTCTATTACAATACACCTCTTCTTCTCCATACATTTTTAATGGTAGAAATTATGTTTCCGTCGCCGGCACTGATGGCAAAAACATGTTGGCTTGCACGTCATTGAAAGACACATCTGTCTGCCATTAAAGAAATACCTGCTAGCATTATATCGCACACACATCTGCTTTATGGAGATTGTTATGCTGCTCACACCCCCAGACTGCTAGCTCCTGTATACGTCTTGTTTCAGTCCTCAAAGTTCTTGGCAGGACCTAGGAATCTTATAGATGCAAATATATGGCCCGTTATGTCTGAAATAGTCTGAAATATTGAAACTCTGGATGCAGCAATCATACAGTACATGCAGCTTACAAACCAGGGGTTGACTGAGCGTTACTGAAAAACACTTTAAAAACCAAAGCTCACATGGAATTATCATTAACATATCATGAAATACCAAAAAAGAAGACATCAGTATGCTCCACTGTTAGCCAGTGTATCCCAGAGTGCACACATTCACCATTAGAGGTACAAAACCAGATGGTAATTATACCATATGCATAGCTTGCAATCGTATCGTACATTTTTCTCGTTAGAGCTCAGTCACACACAAAGGAGCTGATTGTGCGCATGTGCGTATGTGTGTGCCATACACCATAATTAATACCAGGTTTAGTAATTAAAGGCTTGGCCTCTGACAAGCTGTCATCTCCCACGCTACACCTCATAGTGAACAGGTGGCTCTTAATGACTTGCCAGTGGAACAGGAGATTCTTCATAGAGCCCGAACCAGAAAAGATACTCCCCGACGCTGGGTTTTAAATTGCTAGCATGCAGCCAACAAATAATTTCTTTAAGCACTAAACATTAATGCAATTCATGACATATTTGCAATGCCATACTGTACAGGACATGTAATTGGTTGTAATTGGTTGTCAATAGTTACTGAACTATGTTGCAGTAGATTATTATTTCATTTCTTTTATCATTTGCATTTACATTTACATTTACAGGCAACACGGTGGTGTAGTGGTTAGCCCTGTCGCCTCACGGCAAGATCATCCTGGGTTTGATCACCGGGGTCGACTTGGGCGCCTTTCTGTGTAGAGTTTGCATGTTCTCCGCTTGCCTGTGTGGGATTCCTCTGGTTACTCCGTTTTTCTCTCACAGTCCGAAGACATGCTGCGGATTGGCTACTCTAAATATCCCCATAGGTGTGAGTGATCATGGCCTGCCTGCCGAGCTCATGGGATGGCATCTTTCCATGGCTAAAACAGCACTGTGGAAGGAATTCCTTCTTTCCACAATGCTGTAACCTGGTCCAGGTTATTTATATTTACATTTATATTTATGACATTTGGCAGACGGTCTTATCCAGAGTGCTTAAAGTCTCTATCAGTAAATACCTCCTGATACTGGTTCACAAGGGCCTGGTAAGAATATTATCAGTCTAGACCTCTGTTGGAAGATAATACCGTATGAAGCATGCAGACTTCTTTTTTTAAGGATAAATACGGAACGTGCTAATCCAAATACTTTTGGAAGAGGCAGGTCATCAGCTGTCGCTTGAAGACACCCAGTGACTCAGCTGTTCTTCCAAGGGAAGTTCATACCACCTCCTAGGTGCCAGAATAGAGAAGAGTATAAACACATGTCTTTCTAGTACCTTGGGAGATGGTGGGATCAGTCAAGCAGTGCTACAGGATCAGAGGGAGCGTGGTGCATTGTGGGGTGTAATGTAAGGTTGGAGGGTGCCAGTCCATTTTTGGCTATGTAGGCAAGCATCGGTGGAAAGACGGCAAAGCGGTGCAGTGGTTAGCACTGTTGCCGCACAACAAGCAGGTTCGGGGTGTGAACCTGACAGTTGCGTGGGAGCTTTTCTATGTGGAGTTTGCATGTTCTCCCCGTACATGCATGGGTTTCCTTCCAAAGTCTGAAGACATTAGGTCAACTAGCTAAACTAAACAGCCCATCAGCGTGAATGGTTGTTTGTCTCTGTGTTAGACCTGTGATAGACTGGTGACCCTGCATCTCACGTGATGTCAGCACGGATTGAATCTAGCTCAATGGATAAAGTGGTACAGAAAATATTTGCAAGATGAACTCAGTGTCTTTCACACACTCCAATTTTTTCCATCAAACTCCCTCAGCTAAGTTTTATTACTACGTTATTGGGTGATGGATGTTCAGTGGGTTCAGTCTAGGGTTTCTCAGCAATTAATAAATTATAAGAATCAATGACATTTTTTCTTTTTGGAGAATACACAGGGATTCTCCCTTGCACAGAGCATGGTCTGCATGGACTATCAAGCAGCAGCCCCATACATATAAGCTTATTTTAATTGTGCACTCCAGGTTAGTTTGTATAGAGGCATAGAAATCCACTCATTTATCTGCATTTGCTTGCATTTCTAAGCCACAAGAATGATTTTTTTTATTACACCGGATCAATATATCTCATATGGAATTGTATTGTTTTCATTATTCTGGCCTAATTGTCAATAAAACTGTGGCACAAAGAAAACCATCACATACAGGATTTGTTGAAAGTGAGAAAGGCAAAGGCAGAGTGAAAAGACTAAGGCTACATTAAATACATTTTAGTTTTAAATCTGTGTCTTAAAAAACTATTTCCAGATGAGCTTTTTACTTCCATGTTGCAAATAATCTCTGTGCATACTAACATGCCTGAAAATGCATATCACATGATGTAAACTAGGTATTTGGGCATGCGCGTCCTGGTATAAATAGGAAGCAAATTGTCTACTCTGCAGTTGGTTGCTTAGCTGCAGATTGCATGAATAATAGCTTGCATCTTGCACAAACTGGTAGTTGTAGCATAATAAAATGTAGAATTTAACTGCCTAATAGCTGACAGCAACGAGAACAAGGTCAGCAATGCTTGTAATTTGTTATCCATGCTTCATTTCCCACTGGTAGTTGAAGCTGATGCCGGTTTGTTTTCTTCTGGAAGTGGGTTATGTGACAGAAGCATGATGAATCAAGGAAGGCTACAACGTGACTGACGAGATCAATCAGGAAGAGAACGTGGGTGTCTGTGTCCCTGATTCCAAAAGCCTCCGTTTTCGCTTGCCCACACTAAAATGGGGCCAGTGGTTTTCCAAAGCTCTCCTTGGTAGGGACTCAAAAACTCTGGAGTAGTATGAACACCAGGCAAAAGCAGAAAACATGATGTGCGATGTGATGAAATGTATAAGTATGGATATAGTAGCATAACTCAAAGCTATGTATATGTGGTTGATGAGACTCTATAATAGAGGACATGTGGCGCACAGCCAGATAGAGAATAATAATGTTTTAAACAGGAAAGAGGGCTTTTATATAGTGAGTGTAATGCTACAGAGACTGGGGTTCAATCCTGAGCTTCTGGTTACTGTCTGTTTGATATTTCACATTTTCTCTGTGTGTCTGTGTGAGGGTTTTCTTTTTCTTTTTTGGATCCCTGGTTTCATTCCACTTTCCAAAAACATGCTGGTAGAAGAATTGGCCAGAATGTGTTCCTGCTTTGTGCCCAGTGCTCCTGGAATAAGTTCTGAATCCAGCACAAATTTACTAAAGACATTTAAATGAAAGAACTTTCATTAAAACAGAGAACAAAGCATACTCTGTAGTCACATCAAAGTGAAGCTTGTAACAAGTTAGAATATATTTATATGGTAATTAAATCAGTTAAATTACTACGAATGTACAGTATAAAAAATGTAGTTTGATGTCCCTTGCTATATCTCCAGGACATGTAAATTAATGCATTTTCTTTTCCTCTATACTGTCATCCAGACATCTATTTGCTGTACCATATTCCAAATGGTAATGAGAAAGCATTTTTATTTATGTTTCAAAAAAGCCATGCTGCTGGGCTAAACCGCATTGATATTCCAAGTAGTCCATACTGTGCTTATGGCTATAACAATACCACTTATATTTATCAGACTGAATAAACTAATATATCCATACACACACACACACACACACACACACACACACACACACACACACACACACATATATATATATATATAAACACATACTATATACGCACACAGTCAATCAGTTGTATTGCAATTCGGAGAACAACGCAGTAATCAGGATGTATTCAACCTTTTTGTATTCTGATCAGCAGGCCAGAGCCTCAAATGGTCTGAGACCACTGCCCTTTCCAGGCACTTGCATGTCAGTTGTCAGGACTTACCAGTGTTTCTGCAGTATTGATTAAACACATAATAAATGCTACTGAGTACTATACATGTTGTTTCAGAGTCAGAATCAAGAGCAGGGTTTATTGCCTGAATGCACTTGCACATAAAAGTATTTGGATTCGGTAACAGTATACCTAGGTGTTTTTTGTTTTTTGGGTGTTTTTTTCCAGAAGCATTTTTAAAAATTATTTCTTGAAATTCTCTTTAGAGAGAAAAGTGATAGTAGATGTAGATGTTTATTTTTAACAAGGCGACTATCATTAGCTGTTGCTTTTGTACATAATCAAATCTGTGCACACTTTATTTGATTTAGGACAATGATATTTAGCCTGAGTGTTACAGAATCAAAATAGGATTTCCCCAGAAAACAGGTGAGAAGGAATCTTGCGTGCTCTATTTTTCATTTTGCTCCGACAATAAAGCATTGGAAAATGCCATACAGGTCATTCGAACTTCACCGGGGGAAGGCAGGACCTTTCAGCTAGCACAAGAAGGCAGCCAAAACAAGAGGTCAAACCAGAGAGAAAATGGGTATGGCTTTTCAAGGATGGCGAAGACCCAGGAAGTTATCTGGTTTTAGTTTGGACTTTGGAGGTATTTTGGTAGTTGGATTTGACAGTGACGGACTACGCTTGTCCACCTCATGCTTTCTCTTATGGACTTCACTAGTAATCATTACATTACATTACATTATCCAGAGCGACTTACATTTATTTTTTATTTATACAACTGAGCAATTGCAGGTTAAGGGCCTTGCTCAAGGACCC
>JAQLOM010000895.1:0-10397 GCA_030068315.1 Chrysichthys thysi | reverse complement strand
CTGTGGGAGGAAACCGGAGTACCCGGAGGAAACCCACACGAACACTGGGAGAACATGCAAACTCCACACAGAAAGGCACCCGTGCCGAACCCGGGGCTCGAACCCAGGACCTTCTCGCTGTGTGGCGACAGTGCTAACCACTCAGCCACCGTGCCTCCCAGAAACAAACATATTATTCTTTATTTGATGAAAAGAAAAAGCGTTTCTCTTACAGGGACCGGTGCACTGCGATTTCCTTGTTTTCCCATCACAGCGTGACATCAGACACACACACACACACACACACACACACACCACCATCTCTTGACGATGATGATGAGAGAGAAAGATAGGACGACATACACAAATGGACAGAGACAGATAAAATGGTATAGAAAAAAACAGAGGCAGAAAGACAGGAAGAGACAGACAAGATAGAAAGATAGGAAGCAGACAGAGAGAGAGAAAGAGAGAGAGAGAGAATAGCAGACAGAGAGAAATAGATACAGAGAAATATACAGAGATGCACGGATAGACAGAGATACATAAATAGAGAGAGAGAGAGAGAGACAGACAGGCAGACGGACGATCTGCCGGAGAATATGAATCGCTTAGTGTTCTCATCATCTTGTCACTTGTGATCTTCTCCTTGCTGGGGTGATGATGTTTTGGCAGCAGCGTAACTAAATATAACCACGCAAATAAAGCCCCGCTGCAGTGAACTCAGCTCAAGTCAAGTCAACTGAACTGAACTGAACTGAAGACACCGGAATTGAATGGAGAAGCCAGGCGAGGCGAGGCGAGGCCAGAGATAAGAAAGAAAAGTGAGCGAGGACTCTAGAGACGGAGATAAGCAGGGAAACACACACAAACGTACGAGACTTCAGTCTCTCTCTCTCTCTCTCTCTCTCTCTGTCTTTCTCTCTCCACCCCGCTGTGAACCTGCTAAGCTTGAAACAACCCTGCAGTTTCTCTTCTATCATCCTGGTTTTAGCTGGAACACACACAAAGTTAAGACTAATCCCGTCACCCGGGTCGCTTCTAACAGAACCGGCGAGTGCGCCAGCGTGCACGCGTGCCGTATCTCAACATGCAGCTGCTCCCTCCCTCCTGGAAACCCGTCCTCACTTTATCGTCCGCACTTTACTTTCCCGGAGGGTCAGACATCGATTTCACCTCACCCGTATACGGAGAGGACACTCGAGAGCATCACGCAGCACGTTATTACCGAATGATCGTTAACAGAAGCAGGTTGTTTTGTGGCGTGTGGAACAGAGCGAGCGTCCCCAAGAGACTTGATTAACCGGGGCGTTTCGTAAATTGCTTTTTTTTTTCTTTTAAATGAATAAACCTGATGCAAATCCTCAGCATTAGCGATTTGAAACGAGGTACTCGAGATTGGAATTGACTTTGCGTGTGTGCGAGCGCGTGTGTGGAAAAAAGGGCGAACGACAGGATATTGCATGTTAAATACCCTCATTTATAGCAGAACATATGAGCAATACAAAGAAAAAAAAAGTGGTTCAATTACTTCTGCACTCGATAAGTGTTCTTTAAAGGTAGCCTCCGTGCTGAGACACACTTATTGCGTGTACGGTGATATTTCTGAGGTTTCGAGCGATTTGACGGGCTACTAAGGGATTTTATGGCTAACCCTAACCCTAACCCTAGTTATGGCTGTGCTTAGGGGTTGAAATGAAAAAAAAAATTAATCAGTCAATTAATTAATTAATTTAAAAAAATCTCACATACAGGTGCTCCCCGAGGTCTGATGGCCCGACTTACGATTTTTCGAAGTTACGATGACTATGGTGATCCGCTAAAATTGTAAAATATTTAGAAAACATTTCAAATTCGTGGACAGGCATCGATGGAAATCCAGCATAACAGCGTATGGTATACGCGGACGTTTGGACAACGTCCGGAAAGTACGCGGATTCCACCCGGAAGTACGCGGACGATGTCCAGATCACTCACCTCGCGCGATGCCTCACTCTCTCCCGCAACTCACAGAGTTAATTTGTGTATCGGTGTACTGTACAGTGCATTACCACGGGTTTTTTGGGTGCTTCAAGAGCTAAGTTTAATTCAAAAACATGTCTTCTGCAAGAAGACTCCTGGGTAGACTATGCTAAGCTAGTGTTCCAACACAGTGGTTCGACATACGATATTTTCGACTTACTATGGGTGTGGCGGAACGCATCTCCATCGTAACTTGAGGACTACCTGTATAAGTGACAATGATCAGGTTTTGCTTGTTAGCTCCAAGAAACAAAATTACACAAGCTTCTTTCTTACTTTCCAGTTGAATGTTAAATTGAATAAAATGATTAATGAGAATTCCAGCAGGGACGCAAAATCCCAGAATGCATTGCAGCTCTACGATGCAGAAACCCAGCTTAATTAGTTCAACGTGATCGACGGGATGCCGAGCCCGATGGCACTGAGGGTTTATTAGCATTGAAATTTAGAGCAGAGGAGGTATGAGAGCTGGACAGTCTGAAAGACTAAAGCGCCGCTGCATCGCTAAATGTAATAATCGATGGATTAAAAGGAAAAAATGCTTCTATTTCATGTAAATTTCCCATATTTTGAAGTCGCAGCCATTTTTGCATATTTTGCTATGTCCTCGGTTTTACTCCATTTTATCGCAGTCATAAATGTTTCTTCTCCGAGTGTTTGGTGTCATTTTATTCAGTGGTAATCCTGCTTTTGTAAGGTGTAATTATTTCTTAAATTAAAGGTAGTGTATAGATATACCACATCCAGAACCAGCCCAAAAATATAACATGTGTTCTTAAAAACATAAGTTCAATATTAATGCAGAGCAACTAAATATAGTGAACGAAAAGATTTTTTTTAATTTTTATAAATCATATCTTTCGCTATCCCGGTAGGATAAATAGGCACCCAAGGTATCATTTGAAAGGGCCCCCTCAGGAGTTTGCTTTTAGCCTGAATACTCGCGTAGATTTTCAAGTAGATATGAGCGGTCCTGTTGATGCACGGCGTGGTGGCTCTGAAGGGTTAAGAAAGAATAACCTATACTTATTATGCTGTACTTATTAATATGAAGAGATGTTTGACATTTATGGAAGGAGTCTCCGATGTCACAGCTTTGTACCACCCAGGCATTTTCCCCAGTTAAGGAGGCACGTGTATGAAAATGCAATATCATTAAAGAGACAGTGTGTCAACCTTAATGACAAAATGAATTCGTTACACGTTCTAAATTTGGCTAATTGTGTTGGCAGAGTTTTATACAAGCTGCCACTGCACTTAAAGCGGTGCTGCGCGGGAAAGCACGGAATTAATGCTGCATTTAATCTCCCTGCTCTAAACCTGCCAGAGAAAGAGCCCGAGACAAGAAACACAGCTAGATTAACACGAGCGCACCGTAACGAGATTCTTTTAAATGGATTGTTTCGAAGAACCCTGCTGCGAGGCCCATTTTTCAAAGACAGAAAGAGAGGGAAGAGGTTCACCAACAAATAGCATTCATTAGAAAGCAGCGAGTGATTCAGCAGGGGATAGAATACGTCCACCGCATATTATTTCAGCACAACAGCTCCTCATAAGGGCTGGAGGTAATCACTTACAAATTATATCTCAATCATAGTGAGCTCAAGGCTTACATTGCGTCTCAAGATATAATCAAGGTGCATGGGAAACTATCCAGTTGTCCTTGATTGCAGCTGCTTTTTGTGGAGCTTTAGTCCTTCTACCATTCTGTAACCACATCCAGGAACGTTTACACCCACATTAAGTATGAGTAAACAATGCTCTGTGCACTAGAGAAAACCACTGTGTGTAAGAGCATTTTCATATTTGTGTGTGTTGGGGTGTGTATGCATGAGGTGATATTTATGCCAGTTTAATTAAATTCACCTCACATGAAAAGCTGTGGCATAAAATGCTCTTCGTACCAAACTCTCTTGAGCTGAGTTAAAAATCTCACATTCACACAAAATGCTGTCACATTACACAAAATAAATGCACTCGCATTCACAAAAATGCTTTCAGAATTACATTATATACAAGCAATGCGCCTGCATTCACACTGATTGCCTTTCATTAACCCCAATTGCTTGCACAGTCATGTACAGTGTTCCCAGATTTACTTAAAATGCTCTCACATTCACACAAAATGTTCTCAGTCCCCCAAAGTGCACTCACTTTGGCATAAAATGTTGTCACATTCACAATGCTCTCAGATTTACACAAAATACCCTCATGTTCACAATAAAAGGATTTGCATTCATACATAATGCACTTGCATTCACACAGATTGTCTCACATTTGCACAAAATGCTCTCACATTCACATAAAACTCTTTCACATTGACACAAAAGTTTTCCCAAATTCACATAAAATGCTCTCGCATGCACGCAAAATGCTCTCACATAAACATAAAATGCTCTCACATTCACACAAAGTTTTCACAGATTTGCACAAAATGTTCTCATATTCACCCTAAATGCTTTCACATTGATGCAAAAGTTTTCCGAAATTCGCATAAAATGCTCTCGCATGCACGCAAAATGCTCTCACATAAACATAAAATGCTCTCACATTCACACAAAGTTTTCACAGATTTGCACAAATGCTCTTACATTCACATAAAATGCACTTGCATTTACATAGATTGGCTCACGTTCACTCAAAATGTTCTTGCATTGACACAAATGCTCTCATTCACACAAAATGCTCTCACATTCACACAAAGTTTTCACAGATTCACCCAAAATGCTTTCACATTCACACAAAATGTTCTTGCATTAACACAAGTGCTCTCATTCACACAAAATGCTCTCACATTCTTACAAAATGTCCTTACATTCACACAGATTGTCCCACAATCACCCCAAATGCTCTCACCTTTGCACAAAATGCTCTAACATTCACATAAAATTCTTTCGCATTCACACAATAGATTTCCCAAATTCATATAAAATGCTCTCACATTCACTCAAAATGGTCTCACGTAAACATAAAATGCTCTCACATTCACACAAAGTTTTCACAGATTCACCCAAAATGCTCTCACATTCACATTAAATGCTCTCACATTCTCACAAATGCTCTTATTCACACAAAATGCTCTCACAATCACCCCAAATGCTCTTACATTTACACAAAATGTTCTTATATTCACATAAAAATGCTCTCATGCACACATAAAATACACTTGCATTTACATGTTTTACCATTCACAGAATAGCTACACATAAAAGTTCTTCCTTTCCTCATCTCTCATATTCATAACAAATGGTTGCACATACACCACTTCGTCTCACGTTCACATCAAATGTTCTCACATTAAAAAAACTCTCATGACGACAGAAAACTTTTTCACAATACGCTGTTGACGTTAACACAAAGCTCTCTCACATTTACACAAAGTGCTCTTTTTATTTTAGTTTTAGCCATATTTATAAAACTTTGTGTCACCTTTAATAAACTCTCTTTCCTTCACATTCAAAACATATTTTTATGAGAGGTAAATTTTCACATCACGTTCAAAGTGGTATCACACTCTGGCCTGCGAGAGCTGGGAGGCCTGTGCATACGTCTATGTGTGTGTGTGTGTGTGTGTGTGTGTGTGTGTGTGTGTGTGTGTGTTTATTGTTGTATGTCAAAACTAGTTTCCACAGTGCTATTTGTCAGGCTCCAGGAGCAGCTCTTTAATTCCATTAAGAGGCCACCATCAGGGCAGAGAGCTCTTCCATCATGATGTTGTGTGGAATTTACAGCTATGCTCAATCACAAAGCACACACACACACACACACACACACACACACACACACACACACACACACACACACACACACACACACACATCCAATGGGCCGCCAGCTCAGTTGCAAGTCTTTAATATAGTCACAGGCAGAGAAACATAGATCCCTGTGAACACGATCATCACTCACTTCACACTCTTCTCTCTTTTCTTCTCTCAAATCGCCATCCTCCACACACATTTATTATAAAGCGCTGACATCTGTCACCTCTGGAGTAACTTGTGATGGCAGCTTCATAAGCACAGCCAAAGAAATATAGTCCAAGAATAAGAAAATTACAAACAATACAGGGATGTGTTTATGAGTAAATATATCAGTATAAGCTCTCACCTGACGTTTATGAAAATGTACCTCGCCGCTGTTCAATTCCGGATTCTGAATGGAGTGTTTGGTTTTTTTTGTCTATTTTTCTATAACAGCAACTCTGATGATAGTGCAGCGGCAAATCACAGGTTTATGTTCATGAGCTCGTACTGATGTGTTATTGTTTCTACAGTAACAGCTCGTTCAAAGGGCTCACATAATCTAAGATTTGTATTAAACTGACACGTTAAAGAGAAATAATGCTGCAACCCAAAACACACAGCAGGTTTGAATCACTTCCGGAATGGGAATCACATCATCACTAGAGTTGACTTCCTGCAGGTCAGTCGACTCAGAATCAAATCACTCTCCTAATAGAGTACATTTCCTGCAGAAGAGTCAGTTCAGAGTCAAATTAGTTTCTTACTAGGGTTCAAATCCTGAATGTGAGTCGATTCAGAGTCAAATCACTTTCTCACTAGAGTTGACTTCCTGCAGGTGAGTCGATTCAGATTCAAAACACTTTCACATTAGAATTGACTTCCTGCAGAGGAGTAGATTCTGAGTCAAATCACTTTCTCACTAGAGTTCACTCTCTGGAGCTGAATTGATTCAGAGTCAAATCACTTGCTCACTAGAGTTAACTCTCTGCAGGTGAATTGATTCACAGTCAAATCACTTTCACATTAGAATTGACTTCCTGCAGGTGAGTCGATTCAGAGTCAAATCACTTGCTCACTAGAGTTAACTCTCTGCAGGTGAATTGATTCACAGTCAAATCACTTTCACATTAGAATTGACTTCCTGCAGGTGAGTCGATTCAGAGTCAAATCACTTTCTCACTAGAGTTCACTCTCTGCAGGTGAGTCGATTCAGAGTCAAATCATTCTCAGAATAGAGTTCATTTCCTGCAGAAGAGTCCATCCAAAATCAAATTACTTTCTTACCAGGGTTCAAATCCTGAATGTGAGTCGATTCAGAGTCAAAGCACTTTCTCACTAGAGTTCACTCTCTGCAGGTGAGTCGATTCAGAGTCAAATCACTTTCACACTAGACATGACTTCCTTCAGACGAGTCAGTTCAGAGTCAATTTCTTTCTTACTAAGGTTCAAATCCTGAATGTGAATTGATTCAGAGTCAAATCACTTTCTCACTAAGATATAGTTAACTCAGTAGCAGACTGAGACCACCTCGCGCAAACTGATGCTCTTGGACATGAGCGTGATTGCTGTGTTCCCTGAACAGAATTGCACTGAGGGGGAGATCACACTAGGTGTTGAATCAATTTGTCCCGGCATGCATTCAGGTTGGGAATTTAAACACAGCTGTGAATAAATCAATAACATGGTTTTCGATGTGAACAAAAACACCTGCATGTCTGTACTGGATATAACAGATTCCCCCCAAAAAGGACAAGTTTACCATGAATAACTAAGACGCTACTGTTTAGAGATGGATCAATTCAACTGTTGAGAAAAAAAAAAGAGAAAATGGTAAATGTATCAAACGTACATTTCGTGAACCGGGAAACTTTTCCCTCACGCATTAAAATCTCTATGAATGTTGCACGAATCCTTGCCAAGTTGTAATTTTCCTACCCTTAAACTAGATGAGATTGAGTCTCGCTAAAACTAGTGACTGTATATTTCAGTGCTAATTGGATTAGGTTTCAGCTTTATGACTCTAGCTGGCTGTAAGTTCACCTCTCAGTTGTGACGACCTTCTGCATCTCACCATCCGTTCCTGTAAAATGAAAGAGAGAGAGAGTAAAGTGAGTGGTGTAGAAACCAGATGGAGTCTTTTACCCTTTCCTGTCTCGTCTGTAAGTGAGCAGTGGAACCCCAGAGGGGAAAAGCCCGGGTCTCATTGTAATTCTAAATGACGCAAGGAGAAACACAATCGCTCCTGAACTCCGTCGTGTCTTTGGCGGCGTCCCGTGGGTCACCGCCAGGCCAGGAAACCAAAAAGGTTGATTTATGCCTGAGAAGGTTGATTTATGCGAACAACCTCGCTGTGATCGATTTCAACGTAATGTAATATATGGCTTTTGCTTGAGATTGATTTTTTTAAGCAAGCCAGGCCATGAAAGTGAAAACATGTAAAAAACAACAAAAAAAAGAGGTTATAATTCATTTATGAATGTATTTTGAATAAAGAATATTATGAACAAGTTAGGAATATGGTGTCATTGTGAACATGTTTATTTTTAAGTAACTGTCATATGTATATATATATATATATATATACAGGTAGTCCTCAAGTTATGATGGAGCTGCGTTCCGCCACACCCATCGTTAGTCGAAAATATGGTATGTCGAACCACTGTGTTGAACCACTTAGCCTAGCTTAGGTATTTTAGCCTAACATTTTGCGATGTAAAGGGACGGACCGGGGGAGCGAAAAGTGTTGCGATGGAACTGCTATGTTCTCTGAGTCACGTGCAGTGGTATGACCAGAGTGGAATTTTTCCAAATAAGAGACCCAGGAAACTAATGAAAATAAAATAACTAAAAATTTCAGAAAGATTATTATTGTTTCGCGGCCCGGTCCCGGTCCACGGCCCAGTGGTTGGAGACCGCTACCGTACGGCACATAGAGTGCCAAGCAGCCCCCACGGGGCTCGGTTGACATTTCCATAGCTAAGCACATTCTACAGGGTGAGGTCACCAGCCCCACGCCCAACCCTCCCCTAACTCGGGACTCGGGTTCATGCTCTCACACACCTACAGGCAATTTAGGGTAGCCAATCCACCTAACGCGCCTGTCTTTGGACAGTGGGAGGAAACCGGAGCACCCGGAGGAAACCCACGTGAACATGCAAACTCCACCCAGGGCTCGAACCCAGGACCTTCTCGCTGTGAGGCGACACTGCTAACCACTCAGCCACCGTGCCGCGGTGAAAACATATCCACTATCATAAAAAGCTCACAGAAAAAAACCCTATAAAATGAACATGTCGCACATTTACAGGATATGACCGCATTGTGATGTATGTAAATATAAAGTATGGATTTCCCATACTTTACAGCTGCATCTGTCATCATAATTGCCTTGGGAAATCGGCCTGCGGGATCCTATTTGTTGAATTCGCTTCCTGTTTTCTTCGAACAAGTTCCTCCTGGATATATAGTGTATATCATGCATATGCTATTCACATTCTCACGCCATCGTCCCAGGATTTTATTATTAGACTGTGGTGTGCTTACAGCTGACGCTCACGCCGGTGTGAGCGGGGTTGTTAAAAATGCAATTTTGCGCAAAAAATTAATAAATAAATAAATAATCCCATGTGCAGGGAAACTGTTGCCTCAGGTCGGCGAGCACTGAGCACTGCTTGGGAGTCAAGGTGCAATTCAGGGCACCAACATGAGATCAACAGGCAGAAATATTTGAAATTAGATGAATAAAACACGACATCTAGCAGCACCCAAATGCATCCAAAAAAGGAAGGCAAGAGGTAAAACTGGAAAAACTGAGAGCAGATGAGGAAGTAATGTGGCTCAGGTGGTAATGGTGCGGTTTCTGGTTATGGGGCCCTCTAGAGGAGTGGGGTGAAACTGTCAGGCAAATTTGTGACTAACGGAAATCAAAAATAAATAAATAAATAAATAAATAAATAAAGGATCCCATTTTGTCATTGCCATAATGGGACAGTAATTTTACGCTCTCTATCATCATGACTAAACTGGATGTAGAGCATCATTATGAAGATGGCTTTGCTGTGTTTGTGTACCAGTGGCTCCGCTCATGCGCTGATGGATATCAATTAATGTTGCTCTGAGACGGCAACTCATCTGTGCCCGTGCATTAGATTTAATTACAGATACGGTAGCGTAGCCCATTTCATGACCTGCTTCTCCTATGACAAGGGCTGGATTTGGGGTTTTGGGATCTGGGTTTGAAAAACGCCCCAAAAGCCAACGCTGAGTTTGCCGATGTAATTTAGATGTGAGATAACAGTGGATTTCTGAGAGAAGAAGAAGTGGAAAAAAGGACCTTATGATACTGCAGATGTAATCCTTAACATCTGTTTACTCGGGTTTTTCCAAACAGGACCTGAAAGCAAAAGTCAAGGCTACAAAGTTATCAGGTTTACTCAGATGGTTCCAGTGTTTGTTCTTGTTTTTGTTTTTAAGGTCGCCTGGGACTTGTGATATTTTCTCTCTCTCTCTCTCTCTCTCTCTCTCTCTCTCTCTCTCTCTCTCTCTCTCTCTCTCTTTTTTTCCCCCCAAAAATGAGTGGTATTTTCATGCTTCAGATTTCTGATCAATAATAATAATAATAATAATAATAATAATAATAATAATAATAATAAT
>JAQLOM010000863.1:0-10399 GCA_030068315.1 Chrysichthys thysi | reverse complement strand
GCACCTACTGGAACATCCAGACAGTAAGGCATTACAATAATCTAATCTAGATGAGACAAAAGCATGAACTAGTTTTTTTTTTTGCATCATGCAGTGACATTATGTTTCTTATCTTAGCAATATTCCTCAGATGAAAGAAGGCTGTCCTGGTAATATTGTTTATATGAGCTTCAAAAGAGAGACTGAAGCCAGTGATAACACCGAGGTCTTTAACTTCTGCACACAGTGGTACAGAAAGGCCATCCAGAGTTACTGTGTAATCAGCAAACAGACAAGAACAGGAGATCCAAAAATCAGAGACAAAAGCCAAGGCACAAGGGTCAGAACCAGAAAACACAAACATGAGAATAAAGGCTTGGCAATAGTCACAACAGTAAGCTAATGCTTCGGAATCCTCTGGCAATGCACCGCTAGTGGGAGTGCTTGAAAAGGGTGTGCTATATGCACACTCTGCGAGGGTAGATTCATGACAGAACCCCCCACCCCCACAAAAGGTGCTACTCCCAGAGCATCTTTTTCTATAGTGCTGTGGGGGCCCTGGCCCTGTGGGTTCGGGCCTGGCACTGAACTGAGGTAATCTGAACCTTGGTTGGTCTATGGACTCAGGTGTGGACTCAGGCATGGACGTGACCATGACATCACTGAGCTGGCTTGTCAGGCTAAAGAGCTTCAGCTGGTTTGTCTGGCTGGAGAGCTTGCATAGACAAGGCTGGCTGGAGATCACGCTTGGTTGTAGCTTCATGTTCGGGTCCAGACTTCGGTCCAGACTTGTACTTGGATGCCTGCTTTCTTTTCCTTCTTTTCCTGATTACCTTGGTGGGTTCTGAGGCAGCCAATTCCTTCACAGCTGTCAGAGGGGGCTCTGGAGCAGTCACCTCCATCTCAGCCACATGGAGGGGGCTCTGGAGCAGGTGCCTCCCTTTCTGCCACTGGAGGGAGCTCTGGAGAAGGTTCTGCCTTCCTGCAAGTTCTGTAGAACCATTTGAGCATCTCCCCAATGTCCTTTGGGTTCTGGAGACATGGGTACTTCATGGCGAGGAGTTCCTCTGCAAACATAAGCACTGGTCCTGTCAGCCAGCGTATCATCACCCTTACCCAGACACATTCCAAGGGCTTGGTTTCCATTAGACTCTCATAAAACAAACTGCATTGCAGCAGGAAGCCATTTGGGGGAAATCCACTCCATCAGGGACATCCATCCACCATTCATGCAAAAATATGGTTAGCATGGCATACCTGTAATTGTCTCCCTTTGATCGCACTGCGTCCATGTTGCGGCGAAGCATTCTGTCAGGTATGTGGGATTTAGGTGGACATATTCGCAGGTAGGAGACAGCTATAAAATCCAAAGTGGGTTTATTGAAAAAATAGAGCAAAGGTACAAAAACAGTAGGCAAAATCAAGGTCAAGACAAACAGGTCATTTGATCAGCAAACAGACAAGAACAGGAGATCCAAAAATCAGAGACAAAAGCCAAGGCGCAAGGGTCAGAACCAGAAACCACAAACATGAGAATAACAGCTTGGCAATTGTCACAACAATGCTTTGCAAATATGGTGTGTACTGGTGAGTCTATTTATAGACCTACTAATGAGTCCTAATATGGCATACCTGTTGCTGCCCACTTGATGCGCGCATGTGCCGGCAATAACCAAAGCTGGGGGAGAAAACTCAGAAGTGGACCAAATCCTATGGTATGCACCGCTAGTGGGACTGCTCAAAATAGTGTGCTGTGTGTGTGCTCTGCATGGGTAGATTCATGACAGTGGCCAATGGTGCCTCAGGAGGTCAGCAAGCTACACCTGAGATGAACTTCTTAAAAATATATATATCAAATGAAGTACTTTTTAGGGCAGCACGGTGGCTGAGTGGTTAGCACTGTCACCTCACAGTGAGAAGGTCCTGGGTTCAGCACAGGTGCCTTTCTGTGCGGAGTTTGCGTGGGTTTCCTCCGGGTACTCCAGTTTCCTCCCACAGTCCAAAGACATGCACAGAGGGGATTAGGCTGATTGGCTGCTCTAAATTGGCCGTAGGTGTGAATGTGAGTGTGAATGGTTGTCTGTCTCTGTGTGTCGCCCTGCGGTGGATTGGAAACCCGCCCAGGGTGTGTCCCACCTCTCGCCCAATGTCAGCTGGGGTTGGCGCCAGCTTCCCCTGTACAGGATTAAGCAGCAGAAGACAAATAAAAGTACTTTTTAAGTCCTTAATAAATAGCTAATGTATCTTGTATAAGACTGGGGTAATATGTTTTAATTTTTTTATGGCTGAGAGCTGTTTGCTGCATTCTGAGCAACATATCACGACAAATTAATTTATGAAAGCATGCACTTTTATGGTTAGCATAGGCCTGTGTCTAATTTTGGTTATGTTTGATATGATAATATGCAGTTTTAATGTTATTAGTTATCAGATGATAAACCCACACCAAGGGTTACACCAAGGTTTTTAACTACAGCCAGGACTGATTTTCAGACCAATGCCATCTGAGTTCACACTCACTTTGCTAGTCCACAATGACTATTTTCAAGGATAGTGCACATTATGCACCAACTAACAGAAATTAAATATGTAAACAAAAATGTTTACAGGCCTAAATATAAAAGGCAGTAGCGAATTTCAAATCAACAAGGTATCAAAATTATATTTTGGCTTAAACAATTTTAACACTTTTTAAGAAATCAGTCATTCATAAATATCTCAGCAATGCCTTGAAAATTCCTTGAGGGAAAAATTAATGAATACTAAATTGAAAGTAGCTAATTGGCTACTCTAAATTACCTACACTGTAGGTGTGAATGGTTGTCTGTCTGTGTGTCACCCACTCTGTGTGGATTGGCGACCTGCCCAGGGTGTTCCCTGCCTCTCGCCCGAAGTCAGCTGGGATTGGCACCAGCTTCCTTTGGCAACACTGAACAGGATTAAGCAGCAGAAGATGAATAAACTACGAATAAAAACTTATAAGCTTCTCATGATTTAAAGAAGTAGAGTTCTACTATGATTTTTTTCTCTATTGGTAGTTTGCATTAGGATATAGTATTTGCAGTGGGATGAAAATAGTCTTTGCTAGAGAAGTGTATATTACAGCATGCAGTACTACACTGTGTGTACCATAGACTCCTGTCTCAACAGGTGCTTTGCTATCATCTTGGCTTGTTACTGTTGCAAATGAATGTGTAAATTTGGCACATTATTACTTGTCTTCCACATTTCTTCTTTAACCTGGCCTTCTCTCCCCCCCCCTTTTCTATTGTGCTATCCTTATTGATTAAAAGTTAAGAGGGCCCTCTGGTCTAACTTGTAACTTACAATACATTTATTATGTGACCAGCCTGGACCCAATTAGGGATCTTGGAGGGCCACTCTCTTCTTCAATTATGTTACACTACAAGGCCTGTTTATTGTTACCAATGTTCGCATTTGTGCCAGATGCTGGAAATTTGTCAACCATGACAAAATTGTGTCAAAATCAGGCTAAATCCATGCAGCCTGATCCCAGTATGAGTTGTAGAGTTAAAGTTAAAGCTTCAGTTTAGTGTGCTGCCAACCTGCGGCCCACTGGGAATTCTCCAGGTTTTCCTGATTAGCTACACACTGCACTCATTAGCACCACTCATTAGCATTACCTACAGATCTATCTTTAACATTTATCTTTTATTCAAATTTAGGAGAAAGACATTTCTGCTCCACACTTTTAAGACTTTGAAGCAGACTTCCATTTTGTACATCTGTGCTACTCATTCTGGTTGAATTGATTGTAAAATGTGTGTGGCACGATAACTAAGGTAAGATCTTAACCAAGCAAGAACTTCTGGTCTGTTAAAATTGAGCATGTCTTCAGGCCTGTCCAGTAAAATATCCTGATCAGTAATGACATATGCTGAATTCTGGTCCATGTCCACCACCTCAGGCACAGTTTGTATGCTTATTCTAATGGATGACAGACTAAAAATACAGCATAAAGCTCTTTTAGTGATTTGAGATCAAGCTTTGTTCAACTGCATTTGATATAGCAGATGTGTTTCCTGTGTCAGACAAACACAAAAATATCATTAACCAGGGATGCCAGGTTTCAGCAACATTTCCTTCCCAACTATATCTGGGGAAAAAAATAGAAACTAGCCTAAATAATTCATTCACTGGAAAAAAAGGGGATACATTTTTTCTGTGTGCTTGATAAAAAAAAAAATCAGCACACACTTTTCTGATGTACAGAGATCATCAATTACATACATAATCTCCAAATCATTGGATATTTCTTACAACAGAGATAATTCTGTACATCACACTGAGACACACTGTCTCTGATTAGATTTCATTTGATTCTTTGCTGTTAAACAAGATCATGGCGACTGTGGAGTGTTTTTAAACTACCCCAATATGGCAGCTGTTCTGTCTACTGCTCCTCCCCTGAGCACGGGGCAGTGTGACTCCTGCCCCATCGGGCCCCTTGTTGCAGAGCTTGTTGCAGTTCAAAAAAAGTGTTGCCCCACAATTTCACAACATCTAGAAAGGCAAGCAAATTAACAGAACATCACCTGACAAATAGCAACATTTTCACTTCATGCCCTTAAGGGGCAAAATACAATCAATTTGTTGTATGCTAATTACTTTTTTTTTTTTTTATCTTAATATGAATGAATTATCTCTCTGAAATCTCATGACATTATTTCTTTATATGAATTAATTAGCTCTCTACAAATCTTAGGACAGCTTAGTGGTAGTGTTACACAATTTAATGCCTATGAATAAAATATTTATCATGCATAATTAATTAAGTACTATATTCCAAACAGCCATAGATAAACTGTCTACAAAATGTATAAGGGAATAATTATTTGCTGTATTACTTTTTATTTGCTTACTAACAGGTGGGCAGGTCTTACTGGAAACTATACCCAGCAGTATAATCTAACCTAATCACCATGGCATAAAGCTGAAAATCTATGCCATGCATTCACCCACGGCTGGAAAATGAAAATGATTCTCCCATGATCGGTACTTTCCCTAATTCCTGCTTCCCTACAGTCATGTAGGCGACACTGAAATCCCACTCCAAAACTAAAACACGGCTAAATGCGAAATGTGAGAAATGTCAGAGGGGACACAGCGCACTCTCACACACTGTAATCTTGCATTGCACACGTTGTGACACAAAACAGAGCCGCTGAAGCCGAGCTGTGCCTTCCACCGAATCGCAGCCACACGGAGGCGTGGTCGATATAAGGGGGCGGGGCCTCAAACATGCGGCCAAAACCGAGGCTCTAGTCTATACAAATGTAGGCGGGCCCTGACCGCTCGAAGGCGGGGTTTGTGTACTTGACAGACGTGAGACGGGAGCCTCTACAGCCAATCAGGCACCGCTGTATTCAATTTCACCGTTAAAATATTCCGGTAAAGCGGGCCGTGTTTACGGAACTCGAGGCGTGTGTGGTAGCGAGAGCTGAGCAGCGAGCTGGAGGGGAAGCTCCGCCAAAGCGGGCGGAGTCGGAAACGCGGAAAGCACGAAGCTGTGCGCCTGAGACCCGGAGGAGCTGCGCGCTGCGAGCTCTCAGAGGCGCCACCGTGATCCGTTGGCCTTTTCCACTTTGGAGCATCAGCGCCTGGTAGTTCACTCGTTTCCCAGTTCCGCTCGAGCCTTCCGAACAGAGAGTACTCGGCGTTCTTTTCCCCTCCCCTGCCCCAGGCTCGCCAGGCCCCACATCCGTCCTTTTCTTTCCGAAGACCGGACTCCCAACCAGAAAGCCGTTTCTCCGTGAACCTCTCCTGCGTTTGTAGTACACTCCTGCGAAAATGGACGGTTTCGCCGGCAGTCTGGGTGAGTGCCATCATCAACCAGCCTCAGACATGCGGTGGCTTCTTGGCGTCCTATTATTATTATTATTATTATTAATAGCTGTTCTTTGCTGCAGCAGAAGGCTGATGGTTAAGGCTTACATACAAACATGCACACATCCAGCGTGCACGGCGTGTGCTCCTATATCAACACGTGTAAACAAGTCTCTGTGGCTGGCTGAGTAGCCTTTCAGTGTCGTGACCAGGCCAGAGGATGCCGAGGGAAGGCTGGAGCTGTGTGCAGCGTGGCTTCGTGCTGCAGTACGGCCACACACACACACACACACACACACACAATGAGTCCGCGCCGTTTACACCGCGGGCTGCACTGCAGGCGGGCTGTGTGAGCCAAACCTGCGCGAGAAAGCCGAGCTCCAGGGAGACTTGGGCTTAATTTGTTTACCGCTATGCAACAGTCCAGACTTGTGTTATTTCCATAACAGATACGCTTGGTTAGGAAGGTGTGGCGTGTTTTGATGGGAGATTGTCAGGCACTTTGAATGACGGGTGTCAGATGAGCCGGACAAGAATACCTGCCCACGACTTTTCCTAATCACACACATTCATTCTGTGAAGTCTCGCCTCTTCTACTGCCTCCTTTCGGGTAAGGGTATATGTACGTTATGTAGCATTGGTTTATTTCAGGCGAGATGTGTGTTATTGACGGTGGCCGCCATTGTGTTGAAGGGAAGCATGGTGTGCGTGCTTGCGTGCGCGTGGCTAGGGGGTGGGACTGAATAGCACTGAACCTGTGGCCCGAGCACTGTACGCGGCGTTTCATTGGAGCCTGTTGCCTAGTAACAGCCTGCGCGTGCCGATGGTTGGCACCTAAACCTCAAACTAGCCCACTAAAGAGTGCGCTAATAAAGTACTGAAATGCCTCTGTACTAGCTCAGTAACTAGGGCTTCAGTGGAGCTTGGAGCCAGGTGGTGGATTCAGGTCCATCTTCAGGGCTTGTTCTCAGCTGTTTGCGAAGCACAGTGCTGAAACTGACAGCCCACTGTTATCAAAGCTATTCACAACTGATTAAGTTGTCATTTTTGTTTTAAAGTGCTGCTTTTCATTTGTTATTTTGTGGGATTGTTTTAATGTATGTTTTTTTTTTAAACGTCATTTTAAATATACTTTGCAAATAAGCCTTATTGGTCAGTTGTACTGAGTG
This sequence comes from Chrysichthys thysi, assembly GCA_030068315.1. NCBI lineage: Eukaryota > Metazoa > Chordata > Actinopteri > Siluriformes > Claroteidae > Chrysichthys > Chrysichthys thysi. The sequence goes on along the minus strand of JAQLOM010000863.1, from coordinate 3,404 downwards.
GGTTTAATACAAACCTCAGTATCTGATACAAGTAGGCATATAAATAACTTCAGCTTGGACTTCATGTGTTGGTGGAAATGTTCGAATTCAAAAAAAATCTCATCGTTATGCACATTTCAATGATTAATCAGACAGCAGACAGTGCAATTTAAAAGGGTCACTGACTGCAAAAATAAAGCACTCCTGCATTACATGATGGCACCAGAGAAACAAGGGGAAAAATGTATCAAGAACACGATTGCACTTCTTATTTTTATCTTGTCTGAATTTACCTTAGCCATGTTCCTTTATTTATGTTTGTGAGCTAAATGGACCTAAATCATGCACTGAGCTGTCACCATTAACCAGGGCTCAGGCCTGTTTGATTGCCAGCTTATTGAAACCAAACTTTGTTCTCGCTGTCCAACAGAGACACACCTGTCACATGTTGTGCTAGTTAGTGAGAGATGAGCAAAGAACAGTTTTGTCTTCTGTGCTAGTTTTGCTTTTATTGTTTTCCATGTGGTAGATAGTGTTTCCTTGAATGTGCATGTGTTTTGGAATTGAGTGCATTTTGCTCATCATCCACTAGAAATGGCCATGAGAATTAATGAATGATGGGAATTATTAATCATGTCAAAACAATTGTGTGAGTGAACGCTAGTTTTTGTTTAGGTTTCTTCTTTAAAAACACATTTTGTATCCAGTGAAGTCCTGTACCAAACAGCAAAAAGTGAATTCTTCTAGGAATAAAGCCCAGCTTTGAATTTATAGAACAGACTACATTTATTGTGCAGTATCTTCAGAAGGTGCATTTCTGCCAACTGTTTTTTTGCCACGGTTTATACGTTGATACAGGAGATGCCTGAAAACTACACTTTAAGCCTAGTTACCAATCTGCTGTACGTGTTTTGGACACACAAGGGTCACAGGGTTTGGTAGCTCACAGCCCGGCTACAGGAATCCGGGGGAAGAGCACAGGCATAGTGCTTGTCAAACATGCATGAGCCATGGGGAAAATTGCATCATTGAGTCTTGTCACTTGTGTTGCATGTGGGTCATGTGTGCTGCGTGCACACCAGACATAGGAATAGAAAGTGAGGTAGTTCTGTCTTGCAGGCCTCACGGATAGAAAGTGTGAAGTACTTGTGTAGTACTTCTAAGGCACGTCACTCGTACAATGACCATGCATCTCTCGTGCATCTTGGTGTCATCGCACAGCTGTGCTACCCGTACTCCTGACTTGCTTCAGGCGTACCAAAGGAGTTCAGGTCTGGTATGTACTGTATGCATTCTTGATTTTTTTTTAGAAGACTTTGCATGTGCAGGACCAAAAGTCATCATGGCTAGTTTGCAACCTTCTACAGCGCTGAACATATACAAGTGACCCGCAAGTCTCATGAACTGTTTTGCCAGATTTTTCCCCGTTGACTGCCCATAGTAGTAATAAAAATACTGGGGAGGATGTGCTGTGGGTCTCAATTTAAGATTTTACTTTAATATGTACGCTGTCATAACCCCTTTTTTTATATACATAGATGAAGTGCATTGTGGGGGGTTCAGTTTGGCCCGACAGACTATTGCATGTGTACTAATAAGTCAGTCGATCAACAAACTATTTTTCAGTACAGATATAGACAGTAAATATGTCAGTAAACTAACTTTAGTGGAAAACTGAATGAGAAATTACTTTGTAATCATGGCTTCTAAATAAAAGTCTGATTTTCTCATAATATGAAACCACTCTATTATTTAATATGGTAATGGGTGCTTTAAGACATGGCTTGAGTAAACAAGCTTGCTGCATTGATCTGGAATTGTGTACGTGCATCTGCATTTGCATTTTGCAGTTGAGATCAGTTTTAGGTATTAAAAAAAAGCATCACCTATGCAACATTTTGACCAAAAGTTGAGTTTTTACACATTTCTCTGGAACATCTGAGGTTGGTTCTGGAGTTCATGGTGTTAGAAAATGATGCAAGTGATTTATTTATTTTAATTATTTATTTTTTTTAAAGATGGCTTGTTTGCATATTTCAACATTTCCAAGGCTAAAACTGTGATAATGTTTCATGTAGCGTTGCCTCGTGCCTGACCTAAATTCACTCACAAAGTGCTGACACAGTGGTCAAAGTAGTTTCTATATTCTCTCACTTGCTCTTTCCTTGATGATGCACTGAGAAGCAATCAGATCATATTCAGTTATCTGTTCATGTTTAATTCCTTTAGCACTTGCTTCATGAGTTTTGTCAGCTACCCTGATTTTTTTGGCTAAGCAAAGCTCTTGCTAAGTGAAAAAAAAAAAAAAAACAGGTACGGGTATTCTGCTGTGACACACATTCATACTAGTTCTAAGAACAGTTCTGGTGCAGAAAGACCACAAGTGTGACAGACAGGAACTTGCCGTGGTGTCATGCACACGCAAGTCAAGCAGGTATGTGCATATGTGTGACATTCAGTATCCCACATCCTGCGGTTCTGTGAAAATGGATGAAATGTCAAACGTAGAGCTAACGTCATGTGAGGCCTGTTCCACCTCCACACTTCTACAGTCCTCATGAGTTTCCTACCATCAGTCATTTCACCTACGCTCTTGTACACAGTGGTTGTCTGTGGTCTATGAATGAACAACATTAGACTTTGGATTGAATCTGAAGTCGAAGACGATTTGTGCTGTTTACATGAACTGTGAAACCACAACGGGTTACAGTGGTTTTGTCAAATTTATTTATTTATTCATTCATTCATTCATTCATTCATTCATTCATTGTTTTTCTCAAACTCTTGTGATATGGAGAGCTCAGTCCTGGCTATTAAAGGAAATACAGTGGAACTTGAGATACGAGCGACTTGACATACAAGTTTTTTGAGATACGAGCCACAATTTGGTCATTTTTTTGCTTTGAGATACGAGTGAAAATTTGAGATACGAGCCAGTCTGATATACTCCCACCGCTAGTTGGTGCTAGTTGGTCTGAAGAAAGTGAGTGCAAAGGACAGGGCTGAGGAGAAGAAGTGGATGTTGTGCATTGAATTAAAGAAAGAAATGATCGGAAAACCTGGAGCAGTCCGAGTCCTGCTCTGAAGCAGAAGGAATCGATAAAGGCTATAACGCCACCCAAGGGCATTAAAATTAATGATGAAACTAAATCCTCACTTTCAGACTTTATTCAAAAGAAACACCCTGAAAAAGTTGCACCTGGGCGTGCGATGGCACTATTTAATGCCAAGTGCCCTAACGCATTCAGAACCATTCAGATAGACAGGATTAAACACACCTCATTGGACAGGTTTTTATTGAAAACCCCTGCAGATGAACGTGAGTAAAGCGCAAAAATCAGCGAATAGGATTCAGTTATTCAGTTCAGCCTTTCTCCTCCACCTCCGTCAGCATCTTCAAGTCATCTGATCTCCAAGGTAAGTGC
>JAQLOM010000834.1:0-10402 GCA_030068315.1 Chrysichthys thysi | reverse complement strand
TAAAGATATATTTAAGTACAACTAAGTGTACTTGACTGTACTATTTTGAGACTAAAAGTCAATTTAAGTATTAGTATGCATTAATGTACTTACATTTAAAACACTTATGTATTACTGAGACAGAAATATACTTATCATTAGTGTATTTGTAGTATATTTTTTGACTGAGAAATTTAGCACAAAAAATAAAAATGTACTACAAAAGTACTACATAAACATACAGTACATTTTTAATACATTAATATATATATTTTTTTTTTTTCTGTTTTTTTTACCGGGGTATAATAAGGACAAGTTAGCAAGTAATGACCATCCATGTTTTCAGTGAAAAAGACCGATTATTTATAACGTACCTGAAATTACTGTTAGTTTCATGACTTCTCCAAATAATAATTTATATCCTCCTGCACTTCCAGTCACACAGTTTTTTATAGCTTGACAAATACACGTGCATTTCTGTCTTCAGCTCTCCTAGATGGATTTGCGTATAAGTGTATGTGACTGCAAATTCTAATAGATAATGAAGTAATAAATGTCCTAACGTAAGTAACGTTGAAATATAAATAATACGTGGATTTATTTACTATATATTGAAGTCCACATACAATCTGAAAAAAAAGAACTATAGCAAATGGCTAGTGATATTCTAGGCAGTTCTACTTACAAAGTTACCAAAGAGATTGAGATTTAAAAAAAATAATAATAGTAAAAAATTGCTACTTGAATATACTAGTAAACTTTTGCAAACGAGTGCACTATGAATTCATGTTTTTAGTGTAGTATAATTCATGCAATATATTGCACAGTGTATCCAAATTGTACATTTTCTGAATTACAACAATCACTTACTTGATTGTACCAGCAGTTTTATGCCTTCCCCATAAATCAGTTTTCCTCCATAGCTAGCAGACACACACTGCTACAGTTCAGAGCATTTTCTCTATAGCCCCTAATGTGCATTGTAGAAAAATTGATTGTAAAGTTAATATTTATTTAGAGGCAAAATGGGTGCCAATAAGAACTGTTAAAATGTATACTTACAGAGTATTAAAGTAAACTAGTTGAACTATTTGTTGTTGGTTAATGTTAAAGCTTTATAGAGTGGTATATTATATTATAAAGTTCTATATAATGGATTAGAATCTGCAAGACCCTTAACCTTCAAAACTCAGTTATATTCTTCATGAATTTTAAGATGCTTTTATTTTCCTTTATTTGGTGTCAGCCAGTTGACTAAATGTACTGAAATGTCATTTTATACCACATGAGATATTATAGTTTTTATATGTATAAATATGTTTACAGTTGTTTGTTGTATCTTTAAGGTACATAATTGGGACAGACCTCTTGCCAGTACATTACTCTACAGTTTACAGTAATTTTAAAATGTTTATGCAGTGTACGTATAGGTTGATTTTCTGAAATAAAACAATGTACAAGTGTTCTTAAAATTTAGCGTCTTTGTGATTCCACTGAAGCCAACTATTACATATTCTATATCCACATGTAGCATTTCTAAACTGTGTATCGTAAATAATTACAATTTCTGAGACTAACAGTTTTTATAAAACTTTACCCCTTTAAAAAAATTATTTTAAAAAACTTGCCTGATTCAACTATGAGCTGTGTTCCAGCCCCAAAGAGGATCTTGTTCACATTCACACACACTTACAGGCTATATCAAATACTTTTGCACGCCGTCCTCGTGGAAAAATATCTTTAGCATGTCTATGTCTAGCATTTATAATTGTATTGAATTTCCTAAAAGTCTAGTAGAAATGTAAGCATACAAAGCTACATAGAAACACATTTGCCTGGTTTCACTCTAAGATCATCTTTACACTGGAATTATACTATGAAATGAGCTACGCGTGACAGACTTGTGCAGAAATGTAGTCTAGCATTTCATATTATTGCACTTCAGGAACTAAATTGGGCATACCTGTAGCGAAATTCATGTAATAAACTATAACAACTCTGGAAACTCTCTTAATTACAGCAAAAACTTACGTGATTGTACCAGAAGTGTTATGACTTTGCCAAAGGTCAGTCTTCCTCCAAAGTTATTAGACACACACTGTTACACTATATAACATTTTCTCTATGGCCCCCAAATTATATTATAGACTGCTGCATTAAATATATATATGCATTACACACTCATTTAGAAGTGTAAATTAGCATCTGAACACAATTCTTCGAAATATTAATGATTTTGCAGTTATCTTTTTTCTGCCGCAACAGTACAAGAAGCAATAAAATCATGCATCATGGTGTGTGAACTGAGCTATTGGTTCATTTTTTAAAAATTTTCTCATAATTAAATACTGTTCAACTGAAGACTATTGTAAATCGGAGACCTGTAGTTTTAAAATCTTTATCTGGTCTATAATAATACTTTGCATCAAAACATTCTGGCTTTCAGACAAATAAATCGGATTTTGGATCTTTGTACACTTACTTTTCTCTATGATCAGTTTTGTTCCAGAGCCAAAGTAGATTTTGTTATTTCCAGAATAGGTCACACACTATTCCATCCCTTACCAAGAACTCTCCATTAATCTATTATAGATATATCACATTAAATTTTAAATATTAAGTATATAGCAGCTGTTTATACTATGAACGATTTGCAGTATTCTGTAAACACGTCACTACCTAAAGATAACACACAAATATTCTGACAGGACCAAGCAGAATCACGATCCATTGTCCATTTTTTTTTCGTAATTTTTTTACGAGCTAATAATAATAATTTTTCATTTGCACAGAAAATATAGATTATATAGTTTATATCCCACCTGAATACACTGTAAGTTTTGTGCCTTCTCCAAATATTACTTTATATCCTCCGGCACTCGTAGTCACACAGTGTTTTATGGCTTGCCAAATACATGTGCATTTTTTACCATTATATATTTATGTATTTATATATTGCTGTAAATCATTCTAAAATCCATTACTTACTTATAGATATTCAATACTTAAACTTATAGAGGTTCAATACTTAAAGCACTAGAAATATTTGAGTTATTTACAAGACGCTACGCAAGCACTGAGTTTATGAATACATTTGGATCAACTTTGACAACTTCATTGGCATGAAGGAAATTACCAACGTATGTTCTATTCCTGTGAAATGAACTTTTATCAAATATATTTGGTGAAATCGCCAATGACTTAATGACAGCACTGCATGAAATCTCTTGGATAGATTTTGAGTTACATTTACATTTATAAAAGTACACTTACTTTTTTCTACAATCAGTTTCGTTCCAGACCCAAAGTAGATTCGGTCCCCTCCAGAATAAGTCACACACTGTTCTGTCACTTACCAATAACTCTCCATTAATCTATACTATACCATAAATTATACAGTATAAATATAAATATTAATTATATAGCAGAAATGCACCAAATAGTTGATTTACAGTGTTTTGTAAACGCGTCACTACCTAAATACATCGCACAATCAATCATACATTCATCTGAAATATTACTTGAACGATTATTTATGCCTTACCTGAATTTACCGTAAGTTTCATGCCTACCGCAAATATTAATTTGAATTGTCCAGCACCTTGAGTCACACAGTTTTTAATGGTGTAGCAAATACTCTATACTCTTGCACTCTAGATAATTTATAGCATTGTTTTTCAATATACTAAATAATCCAAATAACTATTCTGTACTACTGTTAATGTGTTGTATGGATTAATGTGAGTTCCTAAAGACACAACTTTTATACTTTCATACGCTAGGAATTTATAATATAGTGAAAGTCGTGAAATTCATAGAAGTTACACAAAAGAGCATAGTTACAGTAAACGCTTACCTGACTCTACTGTCAGCTTTATGGCTTTGCCAAAGGTCAGTTTTCCAAAGCTATCATACACACATTGCTACACCTCACAACATTTTCTCTCTGGTGTAACCAATGGACTGTTTTTCCCTCCATAAATAAGGTAATACATATACACTTTCTAGAACTTGGCCTCTTTATGATTACAGTAATACAAACAAGTAGCATGAATGAATTCTTGTGTATCGATTCACATCTATTCAGATTCCACTAGTATAAGTTTGGCGTCAGAAATAAACCTGTAGTATACTACTACAAAGACCTCAGTCCTGCGGAATATCATCGTGGAATGTAAATAGAAAAGGTTATTTATGAACACTTGCCTGATTCAACTATGAGGTGTATTCCAGCCCCAAAGATCAGCTTGTTTGCATTCACACACTCTAAAAGTCTATGTCAAATACAGTACTTGTGGTCCTCATAGAGAAATATGTCTAGCATATACATGGAATTCATAAACTTCAAACTAAAAGTCTACATGAAATGTAAATAGGGAAAAAAAACAAGCAGAACTGAACCATTTGCCTGGTTCTACTATAAGTCGTGGGTAATCTCTTATTTACAGCATGCACGTACTTACTTGACTGTACCAGCAATTGTATGCCTTTGCCAAAAGTCACTTTTTCTCCATAGTTAGTCACACACTGCTACAACTTATTACATTTTCCATATAGCCGTCAGTGTATACAACAGACCATACTTGAATCACATACACAGTGCAAGACACACTCTTGCAAAAATGTAACCTAGCATTTAAAGACATTTCTTCATAAAGTCATTTTTTAAAGTAACTAAACATCATAAGCACGAATAAAAACACTTACTTTTTTCTACAATGAGTTTTGTTCCAGAGCCAAAGTAGAGTCTGTTGTTGTTGTTAGACACACACTGTTCTGTGCCTTATCAATAACTTTCTACTAGTCCACATATTACTTTAAACAAATGTTATTGTATATCTTTAAATAAATCATTAGTGAATATCGTAATACTATATTAGAGCGTTATGATGCATTATTTATGTACAAACAATTTGAAAAGGATTGGTTTAATAAAAAAAATGTAAGCAAATTAATACAGGCGCATGGGTACAACCTGCCTAAAAAGTGGCGGCAAAGATTTCTCAATTATTAGTTACTAAGCAGTCATTAGGTATTAGTTACTAAGTATTTATTAAAATTTTATATATATATATACATAAACACACATTTCATACTTCTTTTAATGGAACTTATCCCTGCCAACAAAATGCAAGAGAGTAAGCATGTGTAAAATAGTTTTTTATACTTACTGGAATTAATTATTAATTTTGTGCCTGATCCAAAGATTAACTTTTGAAGTCCACTTCCAGTATTCACACACTGGGGAGTTACATAACACTAACTCGCTGTACTAAACAAAAGCCAAACAACTACTTACATGTTCTACTAAAGAACTCAAAGAACTAAATTTTGTACTTTGATATGCCATGAGTTTATCTGAATTTAATAGAACAAATTATACATATAGAAAATATTGCTTCGTACACTTACTTGACCATACCAACAACTCTATGCCTTTCGCCAATACTCAGTTTTTCAAAGTTATTAGACACACACTGCCAAACTTCATTATATTTTTTTCTGTTTTGTCTTGATTCATTTAACCTCATTTAAAACAAGCATGCACATTAAGAAGTCATGCCTAGAAACCTTTTAAGGCAACCATTCGACGTACATTATATAGTATCGTCTTGTGAAATAATATTTTGCATCATGACAAACTGACCTTCATGCAAATAGGATTACAATTATTGTCGTGCTTTAAAATTTACACTTACTGTCTTCTACAATCAATTTTGTTCCAGCGCCAAAGTAAATCCTGTTGTTTCCAGAAAGAGTCACACACTGTTCTGTCCCTCTTCAATAACTCTCCATTAATATATTATATTGAATGTATCTGTAAACATGAAATATATAGAAATATATACTCTAATGTGTACTATAATGTAAAAGCTTCACTACAAAAATACATCATGTAACGGCTGAAATTAGGAATAAAGATTCATTGTCCAAAATACGCAGTCAAGACTTCAGGAATTACTAGACTATTTACACTGTTAATATGAAGTATTATTTATGTCCCAACTGAATTTACGGTAAGTGTTGTGCCTTCTCGAAATTATTTATATTGTCTGCTGCTTACAGTGGCATAGTTTTTAGTAGTTTGACAAAATACCTCAGCATTTTCAGCCTTCAACCGTGTTGAGTATATTTGATACATCATACAACTATTGCTACACAGGTTCTGAGTAGTTGAAAAATTTCGTTAGGTTTTTTTTTTTTTTTTGGTAAGAAAAATGCTCACACAAAAGAATTATTAACTTGAAAGTCTGTTTAAATTGATGTATGGATATACCCTGTATAATGTACTGTATAATTTTTTAATTTAAGAAATTTACACTTAGGATGTATGAGAGCGTAAGCAGGCTTGGGATATTTATATTTATGAAACTTTTTAAAATAACGTCAATGAAAAGATTTTAAAAAGTTAAAAAGTCAAAATGTTTCCTGTGCATTTTAAAAGCATCTTTGTAACGCTTTATAAAACTACACTTACTTTTTTCTACAATCAGGTTTGTTCCAGAGCCAAAGTAGATTTTGTAGTTCCCAGACTCACACTGTTCTATCTCTTGTCAATAAGTCGCTATTCATCTAGATAACTATGTATAGTATAGTTGATTTACAGTATTTTTTGGATTATAAACATGTCACTACTTTAATACATATAAAAAAATGCAGTATTAATATGGAATACTATTATAAAACATTGTCTCACCTGAATTCACTGTAAGTTTCATGCCTTCGGCAAATATTACTTTGTTTTGTGCTGCACCTCCAGTCACACACTATATTATAGTCTGACAAATACATTAGCATTTTCTGCCTTCATCTATGTTGAGTAGGTTTAAGTAGCGCTATAAAATACATTATTCATTAAATACTTTTATGTAATATTAAAATTATTCATTTTTTAAATAAATAACTTTTGCGCTTTCACATGCTACCAGCTCATTTTGTGAATGTCATGAAAATGTATGTACAACATAAAAAGATTTCAGTAAACTCTTACCAGAATCTACCAGCAGTTTTATACCTTTGCCAAAGGTCAGTTTTCCAAAGTTAGTAGACACACACTGCTACACCTTATAGCGTTTTCTCTACACAGTAGTCCCTGGTTTATGAAATAGACTGTTTTTTCTCCATAAATATGGTGATTTTGTGTACATATGCTTTCTACAGTGTTGCCGCTTTGCGACTGATATAAAACCAGCAAGCAACATATATGAGATACAGGTTTGACGCTACAGATAATCCTGCGTTTTTGAATATTTACATTTTACAGTATTACAGAATACGTCAGATATTCTCTAAATAATCGGCCGTTCACAAACTATCAAATTTTTCTAAAACTAACAATCTATTATAAAACATAAACAGGAAAAACATTAACACCTGCCTTATTTAACTGAGTTGTGTCATTATGCAGAAGTCTAAGTAGCATACCTTGAGTTTAATCACTTTAAACTAATATTGTACATGAAAGCGTGGGGGGGGGTAATAGAAACACTCGCCTGATTCTACGGTAAGTCGTGTTCCAGCACCAAAGATAATCCTGGTATTGCCAAGATTCACACAGTCTTATACTCTATATCAAATACACCATGCATGGCACACTAATGCAGAAATAATGCAACCTGTAATAAGTTTTGTCAAAATGTATTATTATATTAAAATTCCTCATGTTAAAGAATTCAGTTCTAATAAAATTCATGCGCTGAATTATACAAAATGCAGAAAATTCCTTAATTACAGTACTTACTTGACTGCACCAGCACATTTATGCCTTTGCCAAAGATCAATTTTTCCGAGTTCCTATTCACACACTGCTAAACATCATAACATTATCTGTAGAGACGCTAATATATGTAAGAGATTGGACAAACATGCTCCTACATAAACTATTGTAAGAGCTGACTAAATCTGCTCTGAGTTATTAGTTCATTTAATATTATCTTTGTAAGTATGCACTGCATAAATAATCTTTATAATACTTTTTTAAAGCTATACTTACTTTTTTCTACAATCAGGTTCATTCCAGAACCAAAGTAGATTCTTGTGTTCCCGGTATTAGTCACACACTGTTCGGTCCCTTATCAATAACCCATTATTACACTATTAAATATATATTACTTTAAATTTACCTGTAAGCTTTAAATAGACAGTTGATAGACATACTAGAGTGGATTTACAGTATTCTGTGAATGTTTCATGATGTGAATTCATTACACAACTACTTATTAATAAAGCACAAGTGGGATAAGGAACCATTGTCTGTAATGAGCGTTCAAGTTCACAGGAATGACAAAATAATTTAAAACGACAATTTGAAAGATCATTTAAATCCCACCTGAATTTACTCTGAGTGTCGTGCCTCCTCCAAATAGTAATTTATATTGTTCTGCACCTCGAGTCACACAGTTTCCTAAGGCTTGGCAAATACGTGTGCATCTTCTGCCCTTAACCATGCTCAAAATATTTGATTAATTAATGTACCGTACAGCTGTTGCTACATAACTGTTGAGCATTTTATTTTTATGGTCTCAAGATAAAATAATTTATTGATGTTTTGCATCAAGGTCACATGAGTCTTCTTTCAAATGGATAACACTGAGATCGAGAGCAAAGTTAGCATTTGTAGCATGTCTTACAACTTCACTTCAGTGAAAGAATGCGAAAGCTCACATGTTACTAGTCTTATAAATTGCATTGTATATTGTCCGCTATCTTTCGTGAAGCTGTCACTGATTATTATAAAACTATTTTCAAGTTTCATGATGCATTATGAGCTTATATAAAGGTATCTGCAAATAACTATAAACAAAAAAATGTAAGCATGTTTATATTAGTGCATGAATACATAAAATTAGTGCCTTTTAAGTATCAGTTACTAGGTAGTTATCACCTACTACTTACTAAATAGTCGCTACTAATACTTAAGAAGTTACAAAAGACATATTCCTTTATATATTTATGAAAAATATACCAGTTATTGAATGCATAAAAGTACATTTTATACTCACGGGAATTAATGATCAATTTTATGCCTGACCCAAAGATTAACTTTTGATATCCGCTTCCAGTATTCACACACTGTTTTGCTACATAACACTAATGCAGTGTACTAAATGAAACCCGAATACCTAATAATAATGATGACATTTCTAAATTGAACTTTTCCACTTTCACGTGCGATGAATAATATAAAATTAAACCACTTACTTGACTGAACCAGCAGGTTTATGCCTTTGCCAAAGATCAGCTTATAGTTATTAAACACACACTGCAACACCTCATTACATTTTCTACATAACTACCAATGCACGACTTTTTGTCTTCTTAGGTACATGCATATGTAATGTTTGATTCACTTTCTAGGTATTTGATTATATTAATATATACCAACATTATACATGTAAACCACGCTTTACAGTATTACAGTTTGCGTTGGATACTACAACCCTGCAGAATGTAATCTAGGGTTAGGATTAGGGTTAGAAGAATCTTAAAAGAAATCTAGTTTTTCTTTTACTTAAAATCTCTTATATAACATAAATAGATGTTTATTATAAACACTTGCCTGATTCAACTATGAGTTGTGTTCCAGCCCCAAAGATCAGCTTATTTCCAGCATTCACACACACTTACAGTCTATATCAAATACTTATGCATGCTGTCTGAATCGGGAAACATATCTAACATATCTAGCAATTATAAATGATATTTCATATCGTAACAGTCCGCATGAAATATGAGTAGAAAAAAAAGGAGAGACGCATGAGCATTTACGTGCGTTTCTTTAAAATGTGATATAAATGGAATCCCATAAACTAAATTTGGACTCTGAATTTATATAGTTGAAGATTCATGTTTGGTAGAAAATGTCTTATTTGTGGCATAGTGAAATTATTGTAGTGAACTACAGGAAAAAATGAAAATCTTTTAATAAAAGCAAACACTTACTTGTCTGTACCAGCAGTTTTATGCCTTTGCCAAAGGTCAGTTTACCTCCATAGGTATTAGACACACACTGCTATATCTCATTACATTTTCTCAATAACCTTCCAAATGCAATATTAGTGAAATTGTACTTCTTAATGTGAATTCATATAGCCAGTCTAGAGAATTGTACAAAGTGCACAAAATCCCTTAATTAATTACACCAAACACTTACTTTGCCTTTGCTAAAGGTCATTTTTCCTAAGTTCTTATTTACACACAGTTATTATTTAACCCCATAATATTTCCTATAGCCTCCAGTGTATGCAATAGATTGTTTAGCAACTTTGTAATGCTTTTTAAATTACACTTACTTTTTTCTACAATCAGTTTTGTTCCAGAGCCAAAGTAGATCCTGTAGTTTCCAGTACTAGTCACACACTGTTCTGTCCCTTATCAATAACTTTCTATAAATCTAATATATATATATATATATATATATATA
>JAQLOM010000821.1:0-10402 GCA_030068315.1 Chrysichthys thysi | reverse complement strand
CGAACCCGGGGCTCGAACCCAGGACCTTCTCGCTGTGAGGCAACAGTGCTAACCACTCAGCCACCGTGCCGCCCTTAAGCCAGGTCTTAAAATACAATATATTGATTAAAGCACTACATGGGTAAAGTCCCTCTGGAGTAAAACCAATGGAAAACAATCCATACCAGGAACCTCATCTCTCTACCATTTAAGGTTACAGTTGTGTCATAAACTATTATTGACTTTTGTGTGGTCTTTCAGTCACACTTTGTCTCCACGGGCCTGTTAACCCTTTCTTATTCTACAACACAAATCCAGTGACCTCAACTTGTTCCTTAAAATGACCCTAAGCACTAAACCCTTCCATATACAACAGGGTGCATCATGCATCCCTAAGAAATTCACCCATGCCAGCTATTTTGATCTATCACAATATACAGAAGACGGATGAAGTAAATGGGGAAAATGGTCTTTTGCAGGCATTTTGCTGGCATGGTTGAGTGGATAGGGTCACTGCAGATCAATATAAAGTTTCTCTGACAGATCACTTTTATCCAGGGATGAAACATTTCTTCCCTGATGGGAAAGCTCTCTTCCAGGTTACCAAGTTAGTGCCCCAACCCACATGGCACCAAGGCTCATTCAGCATTTTGATGAGTTTGAAAATGATAAATCACATTCTAAGGCTTTTGCTGTCACCAGATCTACACCCAGTTGAGCAGCTACAGGAGACTGGTGTGTTAGTCTGTGCTCTGCACCACCAATGTCAACACAAACCCTCAATTACGCACAGCATCTATTTTTTTTATGCGCAGTATTGTTGACGAGGGCACTATGATTTTAGAGGTGATGCAACTTTATATTTGTATTTAATTTGATTTGACATCCTTTTGGTCATTGTACCTATACTGATAGCACAGAGCAGTTCATTTCTCAAATCTGATTGGTCAGAAGGTGTGCAGTTTTTTTTTTTATAACAACGTGACTCAAACAGTACGTTTGGCTACAGCATAAAATATTAATTATTATTAATTATTGTGCTCAATCTGATACACTGTTGTTTCTATATTAACAGAGTTGTATGGCGGATCTAAGATATAATGTAAGTGATAACAGGAGCTAGTAAATCCCGTGAATATTTTGAGCATTAACTCTTCAAGAGGAAGTCACCGATTCAACAGAAAGCTTGTGTATATTTGAACTCAACAGCCAAACAAATACACACATCCCTTCCGTGCTCCTTCAGAAGCTCCGCCCATCAAATTTCATGGACAAGCATTGCCAATGCAACAACATTAAAAAGACACCCCCATCTCCATCAATTCCCTTCCCCCCATCATGTGATGGGCTGGAATAGTGTTTAAGCTACTTTCTTTGTTTCCCCATGTAATAACACAACCACTCTCTGGTCATCTGAACTTCTGTTTTACAAAAGCATAATTATACTATACATTAGCAGTGCTCTTAAATGAAGCAAAAATACTAAATACAATAAACAGCATATTTGCCCCAACAAATATTCTACAATGCATAGACAAGTGAATTTGGTGTTTGGTGTAAACTAATTAATCAGACTCATGAT
Source organism: Chrysichthys thysi (assembly GCA_030068315.1). Lineage (NCBI taxonomy): Eukaryota > Metazoa > Chordata > Actinopteri > Siluriformes > Claroteidae > Chrysichthys > Chrysichthys thysi. The sequence goes on along the minus strand of JAQLOM010000821.1, from coordinate 8,841 downwards.
GAGTTGAACGAGGTGCGTTAAACAGGGAATAAAAATAGCACATTGTTTCTGTAACAGCATTGCTGAGGCACCAATCACATTGATTACGCCGATTACACTCTCATCAGACAATTCTGCACCAATCTTCACATGCAGCACCAGCAATTGTTAAAAATGTGCTCATACATTTGTGATCAGTTTAATTGCAAGCTGCCGAATTTATTCATCTTGTTTCCCGATTAGGTATATTAATGCAATTTAGAAAATGCACCTTGAGCAAAAGTCTGGTTGCAGACATTTAAACACACTTATTATTTAAAATATCAAAGCACAGTTATGGTTTAAAGGCATGTAGGCATATACAGTATATACAACTGTTAAGTATTAAAAATGTTAAAAGTTAATGAACTTTGGTTTAGTATTTTCTGAAGCAACATAAATTTTGAAAAAGACTGCTTTGCTACAGTGTGGAAGTTCAGACGAATAGCATCTGTCTACTGTAATTCAGTGGGATTTTGCTAAGAGACCTGGAAATTAAGTGTTATTTATACAGAGAATATTATGCAGTGTCATTAGATAATTATGGCACTCGTATATATTGGTTTAATACCGGGTACTGAGAGCAGTTTAAACAGCATTATTATTATTATTATTATTATTATTATTATTATTATTATTATTATTATTATTATTATTATTTTTAGTATTATTATTATTATTATTATCACTACCGGAGGCCCTCGGGTTACAACAGTGTCAACATACAACGTTTCAAGTTTACGATACCCGTGCCCCATAAAAACTTTCAGACATTGAGACATGAATGTTTAGGTTTATGCCGTTAGTGTCATACTTATGAACTACATGGGCGAACTAGTTTGGTTGTGCATAGCGTAAGAATACACAGTAACAGCGTATGAGCGGCGAAGTAAGTTTAACTGTAAAAAAAAAGTGCAAGTGTTCCGTTTGTTTTGCTTTGTATGACTCCTAAACGAAAGTCAGAGTCTTCAGATGGTAGTGCTTCAATGAAGAGGAAAGCCGATGGAAGTGAAATTAGACACTGTAAAAAGGGATATGTGTGTGTGTGCGTGCGCGCGCGTGTGTGTGTGTGTCTCTGTCTGGCTTAATTGTGTTCTAGATTATGACTTTACAGTTGTGTTAGGATAGGTAAGCGACTTAGGCTAGGATATGGTTCGACTTGCACCAAAATTCGGGTTACATCTCAGTTGTAGGAACGGAACTGTGTCGTAACCCAAGGACCCCTTGGATTATTATTATTATTATTCATTGTCTTTTTCTTCCAAGAGTGAGGCAAGCAAAGTTGAGTAGTTAGTCCTAAAGGCACAAGTACCCAGCACTGGCTCTCTGGCAATTGTGGGATTTCTTACAATGTTCCAGACATTAGCACAGAACTTTAATTGTAAGTGCCTGGTTATTAATTTGTCTTCGCTTTAGAGAAGTATGTCCAATGTCAAATCATAGAAAATTCTTTGCATGTGTTTGCTCCTACTGCATACCATGAAGATGCTGGTGTTAAGATAAACCATGTCAAGGGTGCCATATGGCCAAAGCTCGACCTTTAAGCTGGATTTCCTAAAGCAGGTGAGCAATTATCCCAGACAGCAAAAGAGTGACATCCCAGTGCTTACTACTTTCATCTGTCCCACTTACTGCTATGGAATAACAGTGATGAACACACGTGAATCTGGCTGCTAGAAAAAAAAACACACACACACACACACACACACACACACACACACACACACTTTAGATAGATAGATAGATAGATAGATAGATAGATAGATAGATAGATAGATAGATAGATAGATAGATAGATAGATAGATACTGTAGGTAGGTAGGTAGATAAATATATATCCTGATGAGATAAAAATCTGATGTATGTTGTAGACCAGAGTCGACCTGAAATGCTGCATAAACACTGCCTGTGAATTATTGAATTTGGGCTTGATTTCAAATGATGTGAAAATTTCACATGAACTGACACATCATCCAGTAATTGGTATAGTCTAATAAGGCAACACTATCCAACAGCCAATAATCAGCAGACAAAAAGGCACTGCCTGTGATGGTTTAAGCATAGACAGTAAAAGCTATGGTGCATGAATATGTTTTATGAGAAACAGACAGCAGAGCTGCTACTTGTAAACTATGTTTCACTAAACGAACAAGTGGGCACTACTATTAAATAGCCTTGATTAGTCATCTGTGAAAAAACTTGATGGGTTTCTTAAAGCTGAAGCACAACTACCACTGAGACAAGTTCAATCACAAGTCAAAATTGTAACATTACTCCTGCTGGGTGGCACAAACAGTTGGCACTGCCAGTAAAATGTAACGGTTTAAATGTCTAAATAATAGATTAAATGCATTAATTACAATCATTCTAAATAAAGGTCCTCCTAAAACATGGAAGAACTGCCAACTCTCTGTATGTGCTGCATTGGCTTGCAGTGTCTTTTGTCAGTGCAGTACTTAAAGGTATTACAAGTAATTCTGCCAGAAGTTATAACAAGCTGTTTGAAAACTTAAAAAAAAAAAGAACTAATTCTCCCTTCAGTGGTTCCTGCTAAGTCACTTACATGCACTGCTTAAACTAGAACACCCGAACTTCTTTTTGAATGAACATGAAATATGATTGGTAGCCAAATACAGATCCCTCCTTGTCCTGGTTGGTTGGATGGATGGATGGATGTTGCTGGACTGCATTCGTTTACAGAGCCTGGGGCACCGCAGAGACCACAGAGAGAGAGCTTGACAAGATATTTTCTTGAAGCTGCCAAAATGTATGAAGAATTTTGGCACGTTTAAAAAAAAAAAAAGTTCTGACTTAAAAATAGCTGACCCCACCTTCCAATTGAACAGCTAACAGCTGAGCCATTTTTAGTGCACAGTACCCCATCCGGCGCAGACAGCACACGATTCTGGGTCAAATCTTGTCGCAAGGCAATGGTGTATTGTGTATTAAACGTGTTCTGACTTAAAACTCTCTGACCCAACATTCGAATTGAGATTTTTACAATCAGGTCACTTTTGGTCCACAAGACACCAGCGCTACGCAACCATATCTGACCCAGAATTAGAATTTTCTGTGCTGGATGGCCCGTCTGTGCCTGAAGAACATGTATGAAGATACAGGTGGGACAGATATAAGCCTCCCCCCTTCATAACACTGTCATAACCCAGATTTACTGCAGAGAGGAAATATATCATATCTGACTCATATATGCAATGAAAGCAATTCATGGTGTTAGATCGGCTCTAGAGGTATATATATATACGTGAAGGTATATAATAGCACCCACACCATGTGGGAGGGATGAGATTGACTATTTCTGCATGATATATTACAGTGAGTGTAAAGCTACAACCATCCTGTAATGCCAGTGAAATCTGAGCCTTGTAGGAAGTTATTGCAGACTAGAAGAAGTGCATTGACAATAAAGTGCCCATGTTCTGCAGGGGAAAAGTTCCACTTGTGTTGTGCTGTTGTATTTCTCCTCTCCAGGGATCTGGCAGTAAATCATGACTGTCGCCCATTCACCATCAAAGCAACCCCAGTGAGCCTACCTCTGGTTCGCCCCACAGCCATGATGATCCTCCTGTGCAAGTCTTTAACACCTCCGAGACACACAAACCTCGGCATCTTACTCCATCGTCTATTCCCAGTCGGAAAATTCAATCCATGAGGAAAATGGCTGAGAGAGAGAGACCGAGCCGAGCCCGGAGCGGGGTCTCTCATTGCTGGACGGCTCGCATCCTTTAGGATAAAGCCAAATAATCTCACAGCGACCACTTTAACAGTCCAGGAATCGCGGCGAATTGTTTAAGGTTACACTTTAACGGCGGATGTGCACAGTGCTCCTGCTTCTCCGAAAGCTCCTGGACGCCTACTGCAACTGAGCCGCAAATACATACATACATAAAAACACGCGCGCGCGCGCACACGCACAAACAAGCAAATAAATAAATAAATTAGTCACAAGCGTGTTCAAAAGAAATACAAAACATAATCGCAGTCGGTGTTTTTGGTAAAGGGATAATCGATGTAGCCTGTGATATCTCGAAAGAAAAGTAAATCCGATTATTACTCGTGCTGGAGAGAGGAGTGCGCGCGGGTCCGTGTGGAAAGCCATAAGAGTCATAAACGCCTAAAACGCACGAGCCTCCAAATCGCGGATTGTGTATACCGGTATTTGACTTTCTGGAAATTGCTTTGGACGCCATATAACTGTCACATCTTTATACTTCTACTTCTTCTACTACTACTACTACTACTCACTCATCTTCTGCCACTTAATCCTGTTCAGGGTTGTGGGGCGGAAGCTGGAGCCAATCCCAGCTGACTTTGGGAGAGAGGCGGGGTTACACCCCGGGCAGGTCACCAATCCAGCCTAGGGCGACACACAGAGACAGACAACATTCACACTCACATTCACACCTACGGCCAATTTAGAGTAGCCAATTAGCCTAATCCCCTCTGTGCGTGTCATTGGACTGTGGGAGGAAACTGGAGTACCCCGAGGAAACCCACGTGGATATGGGGAGAACATGCAAACTCCACAAAGAAAGGAGTCCAGGTTGGCCCAGGGATCAAACCCAGGACCTGTGAGGCAACAGTGCTAACCACCACGTCACCCCTACCTACTAGTAGTAGTAGTAGAAGAAGAAGAAGAGGAAGAAGAGGAAGAGGAAGAGGAAGAGGAAGAAGAAGAAGAAGAAGAACAACAACAACAACAACAACAACAACAACAACAACAACAACAACATGGCAGGAAAGTGGTGTAGTGGTTAGCCCTGTCATGTTACAGCAGGATGGTGCTGGGTTCAAACCTGCCGTCTAACGGTCTGTGTAGAAGAATAGAACTTTCTGTGTGGGGTTTGCATGTTCTTCCTGTGTCCGTGTGGGTTTCCTCCAGGCACACTGGTTTCCTCCCACAGCCTAAAGACATGCAGATTTGTCAACTGGCTACCCTAACTTGCCCATGTGAGTGAATGCTTTTCATCTCTGCTAGATCTCCGATGCGTAGGTGTTCTGCCCAGAGTGTACCCCGCCTCTCACCTGTAATCAGATGGGATTAGCTCCAATTTCGTGTCGAGTTTTGGATACTCTGCAAATAAAAAGGCCTGTCAGATTGTAATTCCTCTTTACATCTGAATACGTCTTTCTTACCTGCTTTTGTAAGCATGGTGGTCATGTCGGATTATTTTCACTTACATGGAGTGAAGTAGAATGTTAGTTGCATATACTATAATTGTGATTCTACAATCATGGATAACTGTCATTGGTCCTGTTCATTTAGACCCAGTTACGATATAAACCTGGGGGTGCAGGTATTCATTCCAATCAAGAAGAAGCTGAACCTGATTGCACTTCTTTAATTAGTTGAGTTTGGCTTTCGTTAGACTATCAGGTGTGGTTTCTGCTTGCTTGGAATGAAGACTGGACACCCCTGCTATACTCATTGCATAATTTGGTGGGTTCTGAAATCAGCAGGTGAGATTTTGAACACAGACCTGTTTGGCTCTCCATTGCATCTTGATAATAATAAGTCGAGTTGACATTTTGGGGCTTGTGTGGACCCTTTGGTTTTCCATATGTGCTCTGCACTAGGTGTGATTTCACAGAACCAAGGCTAATGCAGTTTCTAGGGTTTCTCAGCTCCAGTTCACTGTGATACAGTTTAAGTTTTTCACTTATTTTAGTCATCAGGACATTATAAGGCTGTGTACTTAAACTAGATAAAGTTCTTCATAACCTGAATAAGAGGTGTTGGTCTTGGTAACAAGTTCATGGTAACAAACAAGCAAATAATAAAGGTAATATGTTCATGTTAATATAAAATGTACTTTGTGTGTGTGTATTTGTGTAATCTTAAGTCCTGTAAATTCTTAATGATTGTGAGGACAAGTAAGACATGAATTTTACAGAAAGTTCTAAACAGGAAAATGTATGTTTTCAAATAAAAATCCAAGCTGATATTATATATGATTCTACATATCAAATTCTACATACAGTATGTAAATGCATAGTTTTAACAAAACTAAGATTGGAATTCAATTCTTGTTTTTACATCACAGTTCATTGTCCAGGCACATGTCACTGATACACAATATGGCCAAAAGTATGTGGACATCTGCCCATCACACCTACAGTATATGAGCTTGTTGGACATCCCATTCCAAGCGCATGGGCATTAATACTGTGTGTGTAGTGTTCATGTCATATGTGCAGTATGCATTCATGTATTTCCCTCTAAACACGAGCTATGAAAATAATTTCAAATAGAAAATACAATCTAAGAATCTAAATAAAAATGAATAAAATGGAATTCTGAATTTAAGCTAAAATTTATTTTGAAAATAGAGTGTACCACTTATCATAAAATAATAACTGTAATGAACTTGTCTGAAATACAGTTCTCTGAATGTAATGTCACATGAGTCTAAATGCATCTGAATTCAAAAGATTCGAAATACACAAATATTAATATGCATTTTCTTTTACTGTATTCTATCATATTTTGCACAATAAAAGCTTATTTTGAATGTTTATTTAAATAGTCATATAAATATAGTAATCTACAGTGTTTTGTGTGCATCACAGAAAAACAGGGTTTAATAAATGACATTGTCTGTGCTCAGGGCAAAGTGATGACCCATAATGGTTTCATTCATTATTTACACACACAAGGTAATGTAGAAAGGAACCATTTTGAAACTGTCTTCATCAGACGACTAAACCATTTTTCACCCCTTGTTTCATTACATATGCAGTAGCATGTACAGCAGATTGTACTGGTGCAGAAATGTAGATAATCCATATCAGAGCTGTAATGGATGCTAATGGAGAGCTTGGCATGGATTTGCATGGATTTGAAAGGCTTGAAGAGGACGGTTCATACTGGTCATTCATATGCTCATCTATGCAAGTTGAAGCAAAAACATGTAGGTAACAACTGGATTTTGGAAGTGCCAAAACCTCAGCTTAGAATATCAACCCAAACAACTAAATCACCAATACAGCATTTACCAATTTGGATACCTGATACACTTAAGGGAAATGGGAAAATCATCACATACATATTGTGTCCATTTCATTTCTTGACAAGCAGTTTTAATCAGTTTCATTTGAATAGTCACATAATCTTTCCAATAGGGGTACAGACTTTGGTCCATTCAACAGCTTTTAGGAAGAAGGAGCCCTGACTGGCATCATTGCAGAAATGTTGTACTCTTTCTCCCCATCATGATCAAACCACTGAGTGCGATGCTAGCGAAGCATCTGTGAGCTGTTAATTATGAAGAGACAGACAGAAAGTGAAAGAGAGAGAAAGAGAGAGAGAGAGAGAGAGAGAGAGAGAGAGAGAGAGACAGACACAAACGAGTAATCACCTAAGAAGTTCAGCAGAAAAATCAATGGAGACACATCAACCTCTACCTTCTTCATCCTCCCAGACAAATTTAAGTGCAAAGTCTGTTTATTTAAGCTAATCCAATAATCACATTGGTTGTTCATATTAAGGTGAGCAGAGGCAAATATTAAATATTCAAACCACACAAATGCAGCACAGAACACTTAAAATGACTCTCATTACCTGAGCCCTCATCAGTTAGCAGTCTGTTCAGGATACGAACACCTTTTTTGCAGAAACAGCAATGCTTAGTTTAACCCTGTAGCACCCCTGTGGTCATATTTGACACTAAAATTTATTTCGCCCTTATAGGTGGTCTGGGGTTTCCAGGGTTAAAGTAAACTCAGGAAAAAGCTCCCCAAGACTGAACAGGCCACAGTTCAGTGAGAATACCAGAATGCTTGAGAGGACAAAGTGTAGCAGATATTATGCTTGCTAGTCAGATCCAGCTATGTCCCCGACACTGTGAAGGCCCCTGTCAAGATACAGGGATTATTTATGGTAGCTGCGCCAGTTGTATCCTGGGTTTGTTGAAACTACAAGCTTTACAGAAGTGTGTTGGTAGACTCTGGCTGACCCCTTATGCCACAAACAGTGTCCTTATCTCAACCAGAGGGGCGCAGGCTCTAGTGTGCTGGAGACCTAATGCAGTATGGTCACCACAGTCATTGTTGTATTTTATCATTTATAATGTTGTGAGATTCTACCCCACAAACATAAAAAGAACATTGTCAGAAATTATAAGTCTTGGCTTTTCGGTGTGCCCAGGAGCATACATGTGGTTAATTAGATAAAAATTAGCTTGTCTACCCATTTACAGTACTAGATGTAGATCGTGATTTATCTACCTCAACCACAGGGCAATCAATCGTTTCAGTTGAACAAGGTTCAGTTTCAACACTAGTCAGGCTCTTAGTGAATCATCAGCCAACCATAGCGACACTATGTGCAAGGCGAGAGAACTCAGCTTGGATGGTACACCAAGTAACCATGGAGCAATACACAGAAGGCAGTCTACTAGTAACCTATGAGAAACCTGAGCTCAGGATTTTACCAGAGGCTCTAGAGGTGGGAGGTGACAACGGTACTCCATGCACCATCATGCCAACCAGAAGAAATAGTAAATTATCGAAATAACTATGAGCCCAACTATCAGAGTCCAACCAGCAGAAGTCATTTATTTCTCTGTGATTTCAAATAATATGGCTGCTGAATACTTTTTTACAGATCAATTGGCAAGTAGAAATAGTCAGAGAACCATGTGACTAAGAGAAAGTTCACTGATGAGCTTCAAAATGGGCAAAGGCATGCAGTATATTTTAAAAAATAAAGTATTGTAAGTTGCTGCTAATTAATGTGATTCTTTTAGTGTGTGTGTGTGTGTGTGTGTGTGTGTGTGTGTGTGTGTGTGTGTGTGTGTGTGTGTGA
>JAQLOM010000759.1:0-10406 GCA_030068315.1 Chrysichthys thysi | reverse complement strand
CCAATTAAATTCAAAGGTCTGTGCAAAGTATCTAGCTGAAAAATTATTTGATTCCCCTAATTATATGATTTCCTCTATCTCACATCAGTTCCAGCTGCTTTTTAATGGCCTTTAGTACTTGTTCAGCAACTTAAGTTTCAGTGATCTTTAAAACAGGCTCAGGCTGGTGTGGGTTCTGAATTGATTTTTTGCCATTGTGGAGGCTCTGAAAGGCTTGTGGTTGACCTTAAAGTGAATTTATTAGGAAGTCTATCTCTATCTCTATCTGTGTAGAGATAAAATATGTAACTAATAAATTTACATGGGTTTGTATTCAGAGTTGATGACTTAAGTCAGGAGTAAATGCAGGATTAAACTGTCCATTATAATGATCTACGGCCTTTTTTGCACCTCACACTTTATATATTTATATTAACACACTGTTGTGATAGTAGATTTTTACAGAGAAACAGGAGCAGTCAGAAATGCACTGGTGAAAATGCTATGCTAGCAAGCAAACCGGTCACAGTTGCTATGGTCTGCATTGCCAAAATGTGTAGTTAAATTTTTGAAGCGGTACACGTCAGGCTACACCATACAACAATCAGTGCCATAGAGTACGGCATAGCCGTGTATCTTACAGCATTGAATCTTTGATTTTAAAACACTGTCATAGTGTTGGTTTTATATTAAACTATACTACTGGCACAAATATGAGAAAATTATGTCAGACCAATAGAAATATTATCATGATGGATAGCCAAGATGGATACTGTAGGGTTTCAATTGAAAACACAGTTTATTTACAACTGATGAGCATGCACTCGCACGCAGCACACGTCAGCCAACATTAGCACAGTCACTGCCTAGCTCCCGGAGTGGATCCTCAAAGCCCAGATGGGGCTGAAGCACTGGTGGTGCATAGACACTGGAGTCTGCTTGGTAGAGGCGGGGAGGCCAACGAGGCTGGTGGGGGCAGCGTGCATTGCTAACCTTTGTTCCTGAACGAGAACACAAACACAGGACATCAGAGACAAGTATACACACGACTTGGCTTAGGTGCAACACAAGGGTGACCAGACACAGACTGAGGGGCAACTGGCTTATAAATAATGCCCTGGGAATGTGGAACAGCTGTGCATGATCATGAGATGGGATGTGTGAAGATGGTGACAACAGGAGTGTGTGGGATGGAAATCCCTGTTAGTACTCCGGGAATGTGGGCTGCTGTGTGGCGGGCTCGTCTGGCACTGACCTGACAGTACCCCCCCTCTTCAGGGGCCCGACGAGCAGGCGGCAGTAAGCGTGAGGTCCCACCGGCGCCGGAACGGCGTGGGTGCCCTGGCCCCTTTGGGGCCGGGCGGTCCGGACGCAACATATGGAATTCCTGGATGATTTCATGACTGAGGATGTCCGACGCCTGGACCCAGCTCTGCTCCTCGGGTCCGTAGCCTTCCCAGTCCACCAGGTACTGGATCTTTCCACCCCGCCTGCCCCAGCAGGCTACGAACCGGGCACACCAGAGAGCCATTAACCTCCACAGCCCCCGGTGCAGAGGGGGCTGCCTCGCCATCATCCAGCGGTCCCGGGACTATGGGCTTCAAGAGGGGGCAATGTGCATGTGTGGAGGGAGCTTGAGCTTGTATGGGACAGGTTTGATTTGTGCCTTGGTGAGATAGGGTCCTATGTACCTTGGGGAGAGTTTACGTGAGGGGAGCCCTAGGTGCATGTCTCTGGTCGATAGTCAAACCCGATCCCCAACACGATACTGTGGAGTTCCTCCCCTATGGAGATCGGCCTGTGCCGTGAACCTCCGAACTGCGTGTTTGATGTTGGTATGTGCCCCCTCCCAGACCCGTTCTGCCTTACAGAACCAATCATCTATGGCCAGCACGTCGGTGGGCGTAGCGTCCCAGGGGCAAAATGGTGGCTGATAACCCAACATGCACTGAAAAGGAGTTAGGCAGGTCGAGGAGTGCCAAAGCGAATTCTGGGCATACTTGGCCCAGGGGAGGAACTCTGTCCAATCATGCTGCCAGCTACTGCAGTATGCCCAGAGGTAATGACTAAGTCCTTGTACAGTATGGAACAGTCAGTCTGACTGTTTGACTGGGGGTGATACCCGATGCAGGTCAGGCTGACAGAGATCCCAAGTTTTTTGAAGAAAGCTCTCCTCACTCAGGAGATGAACTGGGGCCCCCGGTTGGACACTATATCCTCCGGGATACCATAGTAGCAGAAGACATGCTGGAACAGAGCCTCTGTTACTTGTTTGGCAGATGGTAGCGACACGACGGGGATGAACCTGCACCCCTTAGAGAAGAGATCAACCACTACCAAAATGGATGTGTGCCCCTGAGATGCTGGCAGTCTGTAACAATATTGACTGCCAGATGGGACCATGGCCTGTTTGGTATGGGCTAGGGCAACAGTTTACCAGCAGGGAGCCGATGCAGAACTTTGGAACTAGCACAAACGGCACGTGTGAACGACCCTCTGAATGGACTCCGCTAACCTGGGCCACCAGTACCAAGATTGCAGTCGGGCGAGGGTCCTAGTGACCCCTGGGTGTCCTACGGCCAGTTTCGTGTGCACCCATTCTACCAATCTTTCCCTAACTGCCTCCAGCACGTAGGTACGACCCAGCAGACAGTCCGCGGGCACCAGGGAATCCCGAGCCACCTGACTAATCTCCATGCCAATATCCCACGTGATAAGGGACACCATGAGCCCTGTGGGCAGAATGGGTGCCGGCGACTTGGGCGGTGGATCAGCCGTATACCTCCAGGACAAGGCATCGGCCTGCACGTTCTTTACAAAGCAAGTAAAGAACAACGACCAGCGGGCTTGGCGGGGACTTAACCATTTCACCTGCCATATAAATTCGAGGTTGCAGTAGTCAGTAATTACAGTGACTGGGTGTTTCGCACCCTCAGATAAAGCTGCTTCGATGGCCAGAAGCTCATGATTGGCGATGTCATAATTCTTTTCAGCTGAGTTTAACTTTCTCGAAAAGTAGGCGCACGGGTGTAACTTGCCCTTCTCGCCATGTTTCTGGGAGAGCATGGCCCCCAACCCCACTTCGGACGCATCTACCTCTACCCAGAACGGTTTCTCGGGATCGGGTGTTTTTAACACCGGCACCAATGCAAACAGGTTTTTGAGTTGTTCAAATGCGCTCTGTGTGGAGTCGGTGACAGTTATGTGCTTCAGCACCCCCTTAAGGAGGTCGGTGAGGGGCGTGGCTACCACGCTAAACCCCTTAATAAAGCACCAGTAGAAGTTAACGAACCCAAGAAACCACTGCAGTTCACAGACCGACCACGTTATCAGCCACGTGGTGAACACCAACAACTTGCCCTGCTCCATCGCCACCCCAGTTGGACCTATGTGGTAGCTGAGAATTGATATCTCCTTTTTATGGAATTCACATTTCTTGGCCTTGACATAGAGATGGTGATGGAGCAGGCACGCTAGGACCCGCTGAATGTGCTGGACATGCCTGGCAAAGTCCCGTGAATACACCAAGATGTCATCGAGGTATATTACAATGAACCTACCCAAGATGTCCCGAAACACGTCATTCATGAACGCCTGGAAGTAGCTCGGTGCAATAGCTAGCCCATACGCCATGACGTTGTACTGATAGTGCCCAGATGTGGTACTGAAGGCCATCTTCCACTCAGTGCACCAGGTTATATGCACTCCTAAGGTCCAGCTTAGTAAACATTGTTGCCCCCTGTAGCTGTTCAATTGCAGACAGGACCAATGGGAGTGGGTGGGTGTATTTTATGGTTATGGCATTTAAACCCCTATAATCAATACAGGACTGAAAACCCTTTCTGTTCTTCACGATAAAGAAGAAACCCGCAAAGGCTGGCGAAGTGAACCTACTGATCAGGCCCTGCGCAAGTGCCTTGCTCACGTACTCCTCCATCGCCCTGGTCTCAGCAACGGACAACAGATAAATATGCGCCTACGGCGGCACAGAGCCCGACAGTAGGTCAATGGCACAGTCCCATGGCTGATTGGGGGGGCGTGCTGCCTGAGTGGGTGAAAAAGCCTGTGTATATTAAGCATACTCGGCGGGAACATGAACATGTCGGTGTGCCCGGGGGCTCTCAACTGAAGTGGTCATCGCCGTGACGGAAGATGTGATGCAGGACTAAGTGTAGGACGGTGACCATGCAATGAATCGGGGTTTATTCCAGTCTAGGACTGGACTGTGGGTGCGCAGCCAGGGTAAGCCTAAAACTAGCATTGGACGGGCATATTCTACAACTGTACTACTAACAACCTGAGGTGTTCTGTGTGATCGGGTGGTATGTCTATGCGTATAGGCTGTGTGTCACACAGGAGATAACGGGAGACCGCCGACTGCATGGCCATCTAGCGATGATGCGATCGTGGCTGGCTGGCTGCTCACACTGCTGGCTGTGACTCTCCACGGCGATGTACGTCGAGGATGATGGCCAGCGAGATGACCTCATCCAAGGACTGACTTGCTTGCAACCTCCCTCTGGACGTCAGGATGCAGCCCGTTCAGAAACACGGCTCAGAGCGCGAGCTGATTCCATCCGCTTTCGGCAGCAAGCACCTGGAAAGAGATGGCATCATGGGCTGCGAATGTCTCCCCTTGACACACGTTGAGCAGCCATTGTCCGCTGGTAAGCCCATGCTCCGGACGGTCGAAGACTAGCCGTAACTGCCTAACAGGCTCGGTGTAGCTGGTGCTAAAGAGGCCGCCAGCCTTCCACATTGCAGCAGCCCAGTCCACAGCATGGGCGGTGAGGCACTGGATGAGCATTGACATCATCTGCTGGTCGGACATCTCAGGGTACTCCGCGATGTAGAGGTCGCAGGCCAACAGAAATTTGTTGCACCCCTTTGGGTCCCCACCGTAGCGTTCAGGTGTTACGACATGCCGGAGGTTAGCAGCACTCAGAGCGTGTGGCAGCGGCGTAGCCGGGGGTGCTGGGGTTGGAGGCGAACACGCACATCGGACGAACCCAAAGACTGTGGTCATGAGGGTATCCAGCTGCTGCTGGTGGCGCATCAACAGCTGGGACAGCTGGAACTCCCCTTCACTGGGTGGTGAGGTGCCGCTTGTGTCCATAGATTGGGTCCGGTCATCTGTCATGATAGGTAGCTAAGACAGACACTGCAGGGGTTCAATCGAAACAGTTTATTTACAACAAACAACCAACGAGCATGCACTTGCTCGGCGCATGTCGGCCAACGGTAGCACAGACACTGCCTAGCTCCCGGAGCGGATCCTTAAAGCCCAGATGGGGCTGATGGTGCATAGACACTGGAGTCCGCTCGGTACAGGCGGGGAGGCCAATGAGGCTGGTGGAGGCAGTGTACCTTACTGATGATTTTCCTGAACAAGAACACAAACACAGGACATCAGAGACAAGTATACACACGACTTGGCTGAGGTGCAACACGAGGGTGACCGGACACAGACTGAGGGACAACTGGCATATAAATAATGCCCTGGGAATGTAGAACAGCTGTGCATTATCATGAGATGGGATGTGTGAAGCTGGTGACAACAGGAGCCGGAGCTTGTGGGATGGAAAGCCCGGTTAGTACTCTGGGGATGTGGGCCGCTGTATGACATTAGCGCTTAGATGCAGAATGAACTTCAAATATGTTCATTTATATTGCCTCATCTATTTTGTAGCCTATTTAGCTTGCTGCTGTTTTTCAGACCTGTTGGCTGGTATCTGGAATGCATGTGTAGAGAAGAGAATAGGCTGAGCCTTTCATATGATTGAGGCCAGTGCAGCCAATGGTTGTTCATCACCACTGTATTTAAGGGTAAGTGGCATTTGTTTTGGGAGATGCCTCAATTAGTTTCCTTGTCCTGCTACTCCCCCCATTGACCTGTTGCCATAGAATTGCAGTTTATCCTCTTTGCTATTATGGCTTTACAGCATTCCTATCTGCTGCTTCGCTGTGATCGCAGGTGTCATGGGTTTGGTTCTTTAGCCACTGCTGTTTTTGCCATAAATTGCTTGCTTTCATGCCACGTCTGTTCTTGGCTGTAGCCATTTACTTAGGTGCTAGACATGAAAATGCCAACAACCACATTTTTTTTTAATTGGCTTATGTTGCCTAATCTCTGTCTGGGTGGTATCTTGTCGATCTGTTGTGTAGCCGAGAAGATGACCACTCCAGAGCTCTCTCCAGTGGCTGACACGATGACTGCTCCAGAGCCCTCTGTAGTGGCCAAGATGACTGCTTCAGAGCCCTCTCTAGTGGCCAACAAGATGATTGCTTAGCCCTCTCCTGTGGCTGAGAAGATGACTGCTCCAGAGACCCCTCCAGTGGCCAAATGGAATTAGCAACCCTAGAACCTTCTAAGGCAGGGGTCTCAAACCTGTCCAGAAAGGGCCGCTGTGGGTGCAGGTTTTCATTCCTACCAAGACGAAGCCACATCTGAGTAACTGAAAACCAAGAACAACTGATTACACAGGTGGAATCAGGTGTGTCTCCTGCTTGATTGGAATGAAAACCTGCACACACAGTGGCCCTTTCTGGACAGGTTTGAGACCCCTGTTCTAAGGTAATCTTCCAAGAACTTTCCAAGCCTGAATCTTTGTCCAAGCCTGAATTCTTAGGCAATTCTGACTCTTTGTCCAAGCCTGACAATGAGTTGTAAATCAAAGCTCAAGTCTGAATCTTTGTCAAAGCCTGAATGAATGTTTGAGATGCAATCCTCGTCAAAGCTTGAACCTGAACCTGAAACCAAGGCCCCACCTGAAGCTCAATCTGAAACCAAGGCCAAGTCAGACCCTGAATCTGAAACCAAGGCCATGCCTGAGCCAAGTTAAAGTCTGAATCCAAGTCTGAGTCTGAATTTTCATTTGAGTTAAAGCCTGAATCCAAGCTAAATACTCTTTTAGAAAAGAAGGAAGGCTTGAGGCCTTCTCAACAAGCTCTTCAGCCTGCCAAGCCTTCTTAACAAGCTCTTCAGCCTGCCCAGCCTACCAAAGTTCTTCAGTTAGCCCAGCCAGCTCACGATCGCCAGCCAGCTCATGCTCTCCAGCCAGCTCATGCTCTTGATGCAGCCAAGCCTGTTCAAGCAGAGCCATCTGCATCAGTCACAGTGCCATGTGATTGCACAGAGCTGTCTGTTTTCACAGTGCATGCCTTAGTCACAGAAACTACTACAGTTCCAATGCCTGCTACATTCATAAAGCCTACCATGTTCACAGAGCCTGCCACAGAACCTTCCACAAAATCAGAACCTGCTCATGTTTGAATAAGTCACAGCAGAGGTGGCTCCTGATCACATCATAGTCACAGGGCCCGAGCCTGCTTCTGCTCTAGTCACACATCCAGAACCTGTTCCAGTAGCTGTCACAGAGTGCAAGTCTGCTCCTGTTCCATTTCCAGTCATGGAATCATAGCCTGCTCAAGACACAGTCAAGGAGACAGAGCCTGTTCCTGCTCAAGTCTCAGTCAAGGAGCCAAGGCCTGTTCCAGTCCCAACCCCAGTCACAGAATAAGCGCCTGTCCCTGTCACAGTAACAGTCACAGAGTGAGAATCTGTTCCTGTCCCTGATCCAATTACAGTCACATAGCCAGATCCTGATCCAGTCTCAGCTTCTGTATATGTTTCAGGTCCTGTTATGGAGTTCACTCCAGGTCCTGTTGAGGAGACCACTCCTGATCCAGTTCCTGTTGAGGAGACCTCTCCTGATCCAGTTCCTGTCACACAGCTTGCTCCAGTCTCTTGGTGCTTAAACCAATCCTTGTGTTTATCCCCATTCCTGTGCCCCTTCTCATACCTGCACTGTTTCCCCTGCCTGGTCTGTAGTCATGTTTATGCCAGTGTTTTCCCATTGCTAAACCAAATTCCTCTTCACCAGTGTCCAGCGCCATGCCCAAGCCAATGTTGGGTGCTCCAGGAGTAGCACCCCCTGGGGGGCCTCCTTGCAATGCAGGAACGACACACTCTTTCAGATTTTCCTCTCTGGCTTCGTTCTCTGTCAGCGCGTGCCCAAGGATTCACGCCACGTTTGCCATGTCACGTGAGCGGAAGCATGACAACTCACTGATGTTTCACTATTGTGCACTATTGTCAAGCTGTGTTGATTACCCGTGTTTTGTTTTGCCTGTGTTTTTACCCTGTTTACACTTGTTTTCTGTGTGTTTGCCTAGTCCTGTGATATCCCTGTTTGCTCCTGATTTACCTCTGCCTGTTTTGGAGTCTGAGCTAGCCTGTCATTATTTGCACCTCTGCCTATAATTATAATAAATCTGTTGTGGAAATTATATTGTCTCCAGCCTGCGCATGCCTCTGACTAAACCCTGTAAACGTGACAATGCAAATGTGTCAGTGTGTATGTTGAGTGCATTTTTTTATTAGTTTGGGGATTTTCTGTTTTTCTTTCCTTTCCTTTTAAGCACTGGCAGGAGGCCTTGTAGTAGCTGTGGATTACTAGTGTGCATTATGGCATTCCTAGCTTTTTAAATTTGTATTTGGCCTTTGTCAGATGAGGTAGGTGAGGCAGGATGCATGCGCAGTGAGCCGTAGATAACTATACAAATATATATATTTATTACTAATGGAAACAAACAAGTTAGAATCAGCGAACAAAAACGGAAACCAAAACACGGGCAGTAGGTCAGGCGATCGGGCATTCGGGCAAAACTAGGCGAGACAAAAAAGTGATCCAAAAACAGTCCAAAGTCAAAACCGGGAATCAAAACAAGACATACGAGGGCAAAAGCAGAAATTGGAAATTACGAAGCGGTAACACACAAATTAAGCAGTCAGAGAATAGCAAGGCTTGGCAGTAATGCAACGCAAGGTTTGTTAAATGCTTTGCACCTTTTGTGCGAATCAGAGAGTCTGCACCTGCGTCTCATTACCGTCAGGTGACCTTGAACTCGGTTCTCCACGCATGCATCATTGGTGCTGCATTGGTGCGCTCCTAGCGCACAGTGCACCGCTTTTCCGAGTCCCTGAAAAGAGGTGCACTTGAAAGGTGCGCTCCGTGCGGCTCTTCCAACCGCCGCGGAAGCGCTTTCGGTTCAGGTGGGTTCCTGACAGCCTTCCAATGGTTTTGTTCTTTGAATTCTTTTGGGGTTTTTGTTTTGTGTAGGTACTTTATTGCTAGCTGTAACAAGCCTGTTTTTAGTTAATTTAACTGTGTTGTCTAATTTTTTTTTTTCTGTTACACTCTGGTGGGAGGCCCTTTGGTATGCTGCGGATAATCCGTGATCGCAGCTGGCCGTCCCTTATGCTGGTTAGCTTTTGGTTACTTATTTCCTTTTTTTTTGTTTCCTACCTTGTGTTCCTAGGTGTTGAGAGCCCAAAGCAGGAAGGTAGTTATATCATCGAAGTGGTATTTCCTATCGCCCTTGTTATGTCCTATGTGATGTGAGAAAAATGTGTGTCATTTGCATAAGATACCAATTTTTAACAAATAAAGATGTAACTTTGCTACCTGTCCACAATCTGTGATCCTGAAAGACCTCTTGTGTATCTGCTCTCTCACTCTCTCACTCACTCTCTCTCTCACACACACAGGCACATGGCTCTGTGCTGCTTCCGAACATTTGGTCTCTCTCCCTCATCATGGATTTCTCTCTGAAAACACAGACACACATAAAAATTACCCCCAGATTAAGCCCAGTAGAAAGCTGTCACATATTTCTTACCAGTTCAACCTGCCTCCTCTCCACCTACAGCTGAGGCTCAATCCAGCCCCTGCTACCCCAGCCATATAGGCCTATGATTTATCAGTACAAGCTATTAGGAAAATGTATTCACACAATGTGAATGTGAATACATTAACACATTTGTTTTTTATTTTCATTTTCTCCTTTAAGATACAACATACCAGCTGCTCATCCGAGTCATTTGTGGGATTTAGGATCAGTAGCATCTCTGGCATGGAAGGCCTTGTGGAGCACAATACATTCTTTCAGGGTATGGAAACAGATATACTGAGCCTTTGAAACACAGAACACCAGAGATTTGCACTTGCTTCTCACAGCCCTGCGCTCGATTCACTGTTTACTCCACAGCATTTAATCTCACACAACTAGTACATTACCTTGTTAAACAGCATTGGATTACAAATCCAATATTATCAAGCAGTATAAGATCGAAGTGGCCTGCAACTTTTAACATATCCAAAGCAACATTTCAGAGCACAAAAACCAAGTGCTTTTGAGTATTTACACTGCCCTCCATAATTATTGGCACCCCTGGTTAAGATGTGTTCTTTAGCTTCTAATAAATTCAGTTGTTTTCTTAATAATATTGGACCACAATGAAAAAAAGAGGAAAATCCAACTTTTAATTCAAGTGCATTTATTCAGTGGGAAAAAAAATCCCACATTAAGAAATAATTATTTTACATCAAATCATGTGTGCCACAATTATTAGCACCCCTGATGTT
>JAQLOM010000725.1:0-10408 GCA_030068315.1 Chrysichthys thysi | reverse complement strand
GGTCTCCCTCCACTTTAGCCCGGAGGACACGGCGTCCATGATTACCAACAAGAATGTCAGATTTGGACTCGTCTGACTGTAGAACACTTTCCCACTTTGAAACAGTCCATTTCAAATGAGTCTTGACCCACAGGACACATCTGGAGCCAACTTTTTTGGGACCTGTAGAATTACATTACATTAGCATTATTTGGCAGACGCCCTTATCCAGAGCGACGTACATTTATCTCATTTATACACTTGAGCAATTGAGGGTTAAGGGCCTTGCTCAAGGGCTCAGCAGTGGCAGCTTGGCAGTGCTTGACTTTGAACTCACGACCTTCTGATCTGTAGTCCAACGTCTTAACCACTGAGCTTAACCACAGGCATCAAATATGCTCATTTAATGGATAAAGGTGTACAATTTCCCAGTTTGATCATTTGTTATGTTATCTATGTACTGTTGTGAATAAAATATTGGCTCATGTAATTTGAAAGTCTTTTAGTTAAGTCAGGGGGCCTAAAATTGATGCTGATGGCCCTGATTAAGTGAAGATTATTGTAGCCCATGCATTTGCATTTATAAAGGCTCCCACTAATTACAGACTTTGTGACTTGCAGTTGAGGTAATTCCTGTGGAAACACACACGGAGGCACAAAAAGTGTCTTCATATCTCTTGCCGAGTCAGATTAACAAATTTTTGGTCGAAAAAATTGTTTGGCCACTTTTATTTCTAAGATTTGTAGTGCCACACTCAGTCCCTAAATGACCAGGATGCTCACTATGAAATAAAAAAAATAGTGTATAAAATAAAATCATTTTTTTTACACAGTTTGTAAAGGTAGACTCTGTTATAAATTTAATTTGCCTCCATGACCAATCAGCTCAATAACACACAGCTCATTCACATTTAAATGCTATTAGTGATCATCAGTCATTTCATGACAACAACTCTGATGCGAATGATGTTATAATGGAATGAACAAAGCCTACTGTTGTATTATACGGTATCATTTACTTGGACCACAGTAAGGGAGAACAGAGCGAACTTTATTTGTCTTGCTGCTGTAGTCTGAGAACAAAGCAAGCACCTTTCACCATCTCACCTACACATTAACATATGAAAGGCACTCACAGTAGGACAGCCATCAATTTCACGTGTGCACAAAAATGTCTTTCAGCAGCGGTGTGTGTATATATTTTTTGGTTTGGTTTTTTTCTCAGAAGTTCAAAATATATGACATGATATGATATGATAATGATATAATATGATATATGATATAATATGAGATGACACGATATGATTTATGACATTCAGTATATTATGATCAATATCCCAATATATGAATATCTTGATAGCTGTGAGCACTGAGTGTATTTTCAAGTGTCAGTGCTTGTATAACTGTTATTCACTGTCACATAGATGTTAAACCTTATATATTTTAAAGGTCCACATCATGTGAATGCCCCTGCCCTACCCCTCCCTTTCCAAGTATTAGATTGTACGGTGGTTGTCAGGTGTTCGTAGCATATTCCCAAGTATCTACATTCAAACTCCCTTGCTTTTTCCATGCTAAATAGTAAATATGATCCTCCACTGATCAAAAATTGGGTTCTTAAACTTGTTACCCAGCACCAGCAAACACTGATTCCCCTTCCTTCTTATACTTCTTTCCTATAATTACATACTAACGAAAACATGCTTATGAATTCTCTAAGTATATTATGGACTTATATACTCCATTTCTGGTAATAGATAGCCTCAAAATCCTACATAGTGGACATTTAATTTATTTAAACCTACAGTATATATGATATTATTTCCTCAGTGAATACTTGCATTTCAATGCAATAATTTTGTAACTGATTCTAAACTTATAAAATTAGAGCTTTCCATTGCATGGTTCCACTTTGTTGGTGCTTTGTGAGAGAGAAAAAAATATATAATGCACTTCATTGTTTATATGTGTTATATTGGATGATCTGTCGTTCTAATTATAAGAAAACCATTCAATTGTATATTAGCTAGTTTTGTCATATACTGTGTATATTATGGAACATGCTGTTATGGGAAAATAATCCACACCAGTGTGACGTGATACAAGCCTCTGTGAAGGAAAGTTAGAACAGTGTGTTATTCCTCTGATATCAAATCAGTTTACTCGTGATTAAGTAAGGGCTTAAAACTTACTTTATGAGTAAAGTTTGACATTATTAACTAAAATCATAATTACATTTAATGCTCTGAAAAGCTATAAACAGGCACTGCCTCACAACAAGGTAAAAAAAAAAAAAGAAGAAGCCCTGACACTGGAGACTCCTTACATTAATGTTACATAACAGTCTCTTGACATAAAACACCACCATATTTATACATAATTATACATCTTTGTTAAACAGCAAAACGATCATATTAAATTTGGTTTAAACGTAGAGTACAAATCCCTGTGGGAGCTGTTACTATAGAAACAAGAGCATATTAGAACGAGTATGTTGAATATAACCTGGCCACTTGTGTTACGGAGAGCTGTTAAAGAAAATGACTCACCACTCGGAAATGAGAATGCAACAGCACTGTGGTATTTATATGTATTCCCATAAGCCGGAAGTTAGAGCGCTCTTCTGCGGTTTATGGAGATTTTTTGTGGTTTTGTTGAGAACTTCATTTCAGTGCCCATGGTGGTAACTATATTCAGACTCCGCAAACTTTGTTTGATATTGAACAATGATGGACAAGGATAAATTACCATAGCATACAGGGAGTAAAGGAAAAGCTGACAGGTGGCCCGGTGTTTCGGCTAATAGTACATTTCACACTGGGGATCCTGACAATCTCAGTAATCATTTCGAAATGACTAGGCCATGCTGGGGATTTTATTCGCCGCTGTTGAAAGGACACTCATTTGTGCTCCTGTGGGGGGAAAGCTGTCTCATTTGAGTGTCTGTTTCCTGTCATCAGCATAGTGAGAAAAGTAGCAATCAGTACAATAATAAAAGTGTTTGCCCCATAGAAAATATATATCTATCACCCTGATGATGTCTTTACAAAAAGCCCTTGAGCTTTGCTCAGTATATGAGAGTCATTATGAGAGGGAAGGTCACGGTCTGTCTGCAAGCTCGGCGTAGGTCGTGTCGGGAATAAGGGGAACTTGGAGCTCCACCAGAAACAGCCAAAGCTTAAAGTTTCATATCTTCTTTTGGCAGTCTGTGACATGGATTAAGAAACTGCCTGACTTTCAGAAGGTTAATTTGCCTGATTAATAAAGAATCCACGGAGTAGCCTGGTAAGCTGTTAAGTACCTAAAACTGCACCAAGAATTACTTTGTAATGTCGAAGTCTACAACAGAAAGAGCTCACTGGCAGAAATTTTGATTATGCAGTCCTTGTGGAACGCTGAACCGCAAAGCAATTTGCAAACAAAACAACCACGGCTATAAAAAGACTATAGGAAGCACATTGCATATTCATTCAGAGTATAGTGTTTAGATGTACGCCTTTATCTGCAGCTTTGCTCAAATCAAGGTGAAGTTTACACTGAGGCAAAACCAGCATTTAAATGTGGATAATCAAGAAATATGGGCAAATATGGCGAAGTGGAATATGGTTTTCATGCGCAATAATGTTAAGGAACATGCCGCGGAGGGGAGATGGGAAGAGTCAAGGGGTTAAGCTCCTTTATTATGATACAGGCAGACAAATCCAAGCGGGAAGTAGAATTGAAATCGGGGTATAGGCAGAAGTTGGGCAGTGCGCAAACAGAAAATAGGGCAGAAGACATAGATATCAACCGAATAAGCAGAAATGTAGTCGTGACCATGACCACTATGGCAGAGAAAACTAGAAAGGCTCTTGGAAAGCAGAGACCTCTGCCAAGGACAATAGTCGACACTTCTGTGATACGCAAAGCTGCAACCGAAACCACTTTATATGCGTTCCAATGAAGTCATCGTATTTCTACATTGGCTATGTTCTGTCACTATTGACTTTACTGCCATCTAATGGATTTTAAGATATATGGCCGTATTGGGCACAGACTTCCACCAAGGCCAGAAGCTATATCTTGCTACTTTAGCGAAATTTAAATTAAATTAACTCGGATCCACTTGAAAATTTAAAGGGTTCATCCTTGACCCATGTGATTCTTTGCCACCAAGTTTCATGGAAATTTTATTAGTATGTTTTGCTCAATCTTGCTTCAAGAAGCACATGACAATGTAAAATAAACATGACAGGATGAAAGTACTGAACTAGGCAACGTTGCGCTGAAAGCTACGATGTGCGCTGTGATCCACAGGATAGAGTGCTCGGCACAAAGGGGAATACGTGACAAAAAAAGAGATTTAGCTGCTGTGCGGCTGTTGTGTATTCACAAGGGCTAGTGTGAATGTGCTAGCAGGGCTTTGAAAGATTTAAAAAAAAAAAATAAAAAAAAACAATGCAAGGCTTCATTTCTGGTATTCACATCAGATTTTCAAGTGGATTATTTGGGGGTTTTGTGGAAAGAAGCATAACAGCATCACCATGACGATTTCTGTCTGGTCTAGACTGCAGGAGGTTCTCAGGGACAGATATGTCAGGTGATTACACAAAGGGAAGCACTCCCCACTCTCCATTTGGACTAATGTATTTCATTATTTTACAGTGTTGAGTTCTCAAAAAGGAGATTATTTATTTATTTATTTTTATTAAGCTTGCCAAATAACGCTACAACTAAAAGCTACAACTGTGTCACCAGGTTCAAGAACCAACATACAGTCCAAAATGTATGTTTGGTTAAAGGTGGAGATGCTGGGAATTCTGCAGAAATTCCTGTTTATGCACAGTTTGTTGTAAGAATAGATGCCAGAAGACATTCAAGCCTACAAACGAATATTCAGTTTTATTTCTGCAATGAGATTCAGACCAACATTAGACAGCGAACACTTTCGAATTGACTGAGAATTGGGAATTGCCCTGAGCTAAGTTTTATTTATATGCAGAAAATCACTAGTACATGTGGCTTCACCTAGCTGATCAAATGAAGCCATAGGGACACATTCTCTCTGTTGCTGAACGTGTGTGCCAGTTTTTGATTAATATTTTAATATATACATTCCAAGGGATACACAGATGTCCATAAAATGTCATGCTTTGCATTAAAATACAAAATGTTACACTTTGCATGGTAGGTCATGCAAAAAGAAAAAAAAAATGAGTTCAGCAAACCTTGCAGTCCTTGTAGTATTCAGGATGATCACATTTGCGTTTACATTTATGGCATTTGACAGTCATGCTTATCCAGAATGCCTTACAGACATGCTTTTATATCTCTATCAATCAATCAATACATCCTGATTCATAATAAGAAAACCACGTGGAGTACTGTACACAGTTTTGTAATTAAAGTGCTAATTTAAGGACTTCAGGGAGAGGTAGGTCTTCAGACGTCATTTGATTGCGTCATTAAGACATCGAGTGACTCAGCCGTTTGAACATCTAGGGAAAGTTTATTCCAGCACCAAGGTGCCAGAACACAGAAGTGCCTTAATGCAGGCCTTTCTTGTACACTAAGAGATGGTGGGATGAGTCAAGAATTGCTAGAGGGTCAGACAGAGCCTGTCCAGGGAGCACTGCTTTTCCGTAAGTGGGGGCCGGTTCGTTTTTGGCTTTGTTGGCAAGCATGAGTGTTTTTAATGGTTTAAATCTGAAGAAGGAAGCTACAGGAAGCCAGAGGAGGCAGTCTAGCAATGTGGTGGTGTGGGAGAACTTAGGAAGACAGAAATGGATGAATCCTTCTGATTTTGTAAAGGAGAAATCAACACACACTTGTCAAAATAGTCATGTGAGAGGAAAAGGGCAGTCCAGGTTTACTCCAAGGTTGTGCGCAGTGACCAAAGGTGAGATCAGAGAGCTGTCCCATCCCAGGAGATCACAACATCCTGACAATCACCTGGGATGAACAGCACTTCAGTTGCGCTGGGATTCAGCTGATGAGTTGCCATCCGTGATGAGATTTCTGCCAGATGACTGACGGAGGAGTTGTATGACAGAGTATTAGGGCCACACATGAAGAAAAAAAATTGCCATGTCGACATTAAACTCAAAATTGCTAATACTCCGTCGTAGAGTTGAGTGTCATCTGCATAGCAGTGGTATGAAAACCCAAGTGAGGATATGACCTCAAAGATCAGGTACAGAAGGTGAACACAACACCAGTGGAGAGTGTTCATGGTGCAAACCAACCTTCCAGGTAGGAAGCAATCCACTGACATGCTGTCCCGTAAATATCAAGGCATATGAGGACTGACAAAAGAGTCTTATGGTCTTAAGGACTGGTGCCAGTTTGGCTGATCTAGCAGCATGCGGCTTCTCGGTGTTAGCCAAAAGTGTAGGCTCTGTGGAATATGCGGCTTTCAAGCCAGGCTGGTTCCAGCCTTGGAGTTTATTTGCTGAGAGATAGAGTCTGTTGACTCTAGACAGTGCATTCAGGGATTTTTGAAAATAAAGAGAGAAGCGACACAGCTTGATGTTTGCTGATAAAATGGT
Source organism: Chrysichthys thysi (assembly GCA_030068315.1). Lineage (NCBI taxonomy): Eukaryota > Metazoa > Chordata > Actinopteri > Siluriformes > Claroteidae > Chrysichthys > Chrysichthys thysi. The sequence goes on along the minus strand of JAQLOM010000725.1, from coordinate 3,902 downwards.
TTGATAATCATGACAAAGACTAGTCTAGACTCCAAATTCCTCAGATCTCAATCCTGTCGAGCATCTGTGGCATGTGCTGGACAAAAAAGTCTGATCCACCTTGCAACTTACAGGACTTCAAGGATCTTTAATAGATAGCACACAGATAGCACACCTTCTGTGGTCTTGTTGAGTCCATGCTTCAGAGCTGTTTTGGTGGCACAAGTGGAACCTATCCAATATTAGGCAGGTCATTTTAATGTTGTGGCTGATTGGTGTATGTGCATCAGAATCAGAGTCGTCCCTCACTGACTAACTCATCATCTGCCGCTTAATCTTATTCAGAGTCGCGGGGGGAAGCTGACACCAATCCCAGCTGAATTCGGGCGAGAGGCGGGGTACACCATGGGCAGGTGGATGATCCACCACAGGGATTACCATTCACACTCACAGTCACACCTAAGGGCAATTTAGAGTAGCCACACCACACCACGTCAGTGCCGTCCCACCTTAATATATTACACATACAGTAAACCTCTGTCTTTCCCGAGGGTTACGTTCCAAAACTTTCCATGAAAGACAAAAATCCGCAATACACGGACGCCACCCCTAAGTGCTTTTTTTTTAATCGTTTAAGCCCTAAATGATCCTCCCACACTCTTTAAACACATTATAGACACAATTAAACACATAAAGAAAACATTTGTGAGTATATAGCGAGATGAATTTTGTGTAGAATTCGTAGAAACATCACATTTATAGTGAGTACTGCTACAGGCGAAGGACTGGGATGTTGGCGAATGCTGGTTGCTTCTCCCCAACTTTACACGTCGTAGCCAGCACTCGATTATAACCAAGGTTAAATGAACGGAGCATTCCGATTGGCCAGACGCGGTCCTCCAGCCATATTTCTTTTTCAGTATCCTCACAAGGCATTTTCATAAAAACGCTTTGCTCTGTGTGTCTTGTGTAAATATGAGATATACTGCACTGTATTAATTATTAACCAATGTATATATTTTATAAAACCGGGGAAATCCTCAAAAAATGTCGTTATATTCTAAATAAAAATCCGCGAATAGCTGGGGGGTGCGAAATGTGAACCGCAATATAGCGGGGGATTACTGTATTATATTTTAGAGGTTCAGTGCTTTAGAGCTATTCAGTGTTTGAAATATGTGTATATTTAAACCGAAAGCTACAAGCCCGATTTATATTTGATGCTGGATATTTTACCTCTGTATTCTTCAGGGGGGGAAAAAAATCATCCATTTCCAAGATGTCTGTCCAAATCAGAAATAATCCAGGACTGACTTTAGTGATGGAAATCTTAAGAAAATCTATAAATCCACTCAGATCCCAGACAAAATCTGTCATTAATCTTCATATTTGAAATACCCCGAAGCAGCCCTGTCAGCACACCATGCATTCAGGATGTTTATCATCGTCACCAGTATTAGAATGATTTTTAAAAAAGTATTACTTATCCACAGAGCTAAAAGAGTTGCATGGTTTGCAGTTAATTCAGAGGGTTAAGACATTGGACTACTGATCGGAAGGTCGGGAGTTTAAATCGCTGACACCAATCCCAGCTGAATTCGGGCGAGAGGCAGGGTACACCCTGGGCAGGTGGATGATCCACCACAGGGATTACCATTCACACTCACAGTCACACCTACGGGCAATTTAGAGTAGCCACACCACACCACGTCAGTGCCGTCCCACCTTAATATATTACACATACAGTAAACCTCTGTCTTTCCCGAGGGTTACGTTCCAAAACTTTCCATGAAAGACAAAAATCCGCAATACACGGACGCCACCCCTAAGTGCTTTTTTTTTAATCGTTTAAGCCCTAAATGATCCTCCCACACTCTTTAAACACATTATAGACACAATTAAACACATAAAGAAAACATTTGTGAGTATATAGCGAGATGAATTTTGTGTAGAATTCATAGAAACATCACATTTATAGTGAGTACTGCTACAGGCGAAGGACTGGGACACTGTTACTGCTGAGCAAGACCCTTAACCTCAAATGCTCAGCTGGATAAATGAGATAAAAATGTAAGTCACTCTGGATAAGGGCGTCTGCCAGATAATGGTAATGTAATGTAATGTAATGTAACTGCTAGTGCTGAAAGTATTGCTTTTCTTCACAGATGCCTTGAATACAGACAAAGGTTTAAATGCTGATCTTTTTTAACAAACGCAGAATAGACTAAGTGTGTGGGATCAGTGGCTAGAACCTTTTAATGGACATATTGCTTCACTCTGTGTGCTAATTGCCTGCTGAAGTCCTTTTTTTCCCCACAAAGATCATTTGTTTGCAAGCGCTTTTTATGTTTTAATGAAATGGGATTTCAGACGGATCTGAACATCTGGAGAAGCTTTTTCAGTCGAGAGGGTAATAGGCAGCATTCAGAAACATCAAGAACTTGAGAACAGGTAATTTTCTTATGGGAAAACGTCACAACATCAATAAAGTTACAATTTTTTACAACTTTTTTCGGCGCGCGAGACCGTCTCACCCTCTCCCACCCTCTCCTAGCACCAAGCCCTTTAATGGTTTTCTCATCTATGAGTTGAAAATCACATTTAAGGATTTCTAAAAGATTCGGCCCGTTTTCCAAGGTGATCCTAAGCTGTACCTGTGTTTGGAAAAGTGTATGCCATTTATGCCATCTTTCTCTCTCTCTGTCACTCTCTCTCTCTCTGTTAATCCTTACACGGCTATATTTGCATGAGAAAGACCTTGGAAAACGTGCCGACAATCTATTAAGGCTTTCTTTCCCTTTGTGTAATAAACACAGGAGACTAAAACACTGAAGAACAAATTACTAGTCATCTCTAGTTCTCATTTATTTCACTAATTACGCTAATAGCGTGTTAGTTTCCAGTGAGTCATTTGTCATTCGTAAGCACACATCCTTCTATTAATAACTTTATTGGGATTTAGGTTCTCTCCATCTGTGGTAAGGGTACACCTTGGGGCATTCGGTTTTCTCATAGGAATGCATTAGTGTTTTGTTTGGTGTTAAATCCTGTACATGAAGGGGCATGGCTATAGGGGTTTATTTGGATTTCAAATCACGGACATGTCTAGTCCACCAAGGTGTTTCCCAGTGACCTACCACATCACGTCTAAATCACTTATATGTGTGCATTCCTCTAGTGCTATTCACGGTTCCATGGGTTTTTGGTTATATGGTTTATGGGAACCCTTAGTGGTCAGATGTAAAACCTGGTAACAGAGGTAAAGGTCAACGATCCTGTTTAAAAGCTAGAACCCTTCCCCGGTCAGAAAAAAAACAAAAACCTTGAGGAATAGTTATTGCTAGGCGTGTACAGACAAAATACACATCCAAAGCAGTATTGTAATTATGTGCGCGCATGAATTCAGGACCTTTAGGGGTACTATGGGTTATTTCTCGAAAAGGAAAACTTGCATGTGGAGCCATAGATTGGATGTAAACAATTATTATCGCAATTCTCCTAGAAATTCAGACAACGTTCGTTTTAGAAAGCTAGGACCACCACGTATGGTCATCCAAATAACCTTTGAGGGACCTTGTGGAGAAATAAGAGATAATAAGAGGAAAGGTAATATAATGATGTGTGAAGTGAAGAAGCGTGTGCAAGCAGGTTGGAACAAAGTGGAGAAAAGTGTGAGGGGTTTTGTGTGATAAGTGTATCAGCAAGAATGAAAGGAAAGGTGTACAAGACGGTGGTGAGACCAGCGATGTTGTATGGCCTGGACACAGTGGGGCTGAGGACAAGTCAAGAGAAAGAGCTCGAGGTGGCAGAGATGAAAATCCTGAGGTTCTCTTTGCGAGTGACGAGAATGGATAGGATCAGAAATGAGGACATCAGAGGTACAGCGCATGTTGGATGTTTTGGGGATAAAGTTCGAGAGGCCA
>JAQLOM010000712.1:0-10409 GCA_030068315.1 Chrysichthys thysi | reverse complement strand
GTGTGAATGGTTGTCTGTCTCTGTGTGTCGCCCTGCGGTGGATTGGCAACCCGCCCAGGGTGTGTCCCGCCTCTCGCAGGATGTCACCTGGGATTGGCGCCAGCTTCCCCCCGCGACCCTGACCAGGATTAAGCGGCAGGAGACGAATAAAGAGCTGTGGGAGGAGTCTTTTTGAATCGGTAATAGAAAGGTCATCCCAGAAACCTGCACCCACCCCGGCCCTCCATGGCTCACCTTGCCCACCCCCGGTTCGGAGCAACAGGTTGAACAAACCTCAGGTTTCTGAAAACCTTACCTGATGAAATTTAGACAAATCTTTAAAAAGAGAGGTCTTTCTTATCAAGTAAGAACAAAAGAATAGGGGGTTGTGTAAATGATCTTCTGGGGATTACTGACCACTGCCATCTCTTATCTGCTTTCCTGGGTCAGGTGTGGCACAGTTGAGTCGACCTCACGAGATATCTCAGCAATAGTAATCAGTGACCATTTTTGCGTTAGATGTGGCATTAGAGGATTGACCATGACTTCCTCATTACTCATAAAAAAATACCGCTGGTCTGACAGCCCAACCCTAAAATGGGTGATTGCACCACCACGTCACCACCCAAATGTCACGCTGTGCCACAGTCTGCCCCATTTCCAATGAGCAGTGGTATCAGCTTCTGTATTTTGTGTTTACTGTAAACGCGGCTAAATTAGGAGCACGCCAAAGGCAGAGAAACATTAGAGCAATTTCCCTCAGTACTCTCAGCAGCTTTTTGGCATGTGCTGACTTGAGAATATCGAACGTATTTATGTTAGACTTACTTCTGCGGTGTTTGGCGGACGCCCTTATCGAGTGCTCCTTCCTCATGCTCGGACAAAAATGTCAGAATGCTATCGAGCTAAAATGCTTCTAGAGAGGAGTTATAAAAGCGCAGCAAGACCCGAGTTGATGTATTGTTTTTTTTTTGTTGGTTTTTTTTTTGTAAGTAGTGCTCATTTAAGTGCTTAGCGAGGGGACCTGGGTCTGTTACTCGATATGACGCTATGATATGGTTGGGGGGCATGTCCAAAATTTCTTACTAATTTTCCCGTTAAGCAGATCTGAGTAGATGTAAACTCTCACTTTTATATGACGTGAGAGGACTACTTCAAGACAAGTATGGGAATGACAATAACTGGTTCTTGGAGGTTATGCGCGAATGTTGTTTCTTGTACAGACCTCTCTAAGGGAGCAAACAGACAATAAGATTAATAGATAAGATGCATAGTGGAACCAGTTTTAGTGGTTACGTTGTGCAAATTGTTGAGTATGGGCATGCTTTCTTTATTATAGGGGTATGTAGGTTATGGGTCGATGGTAAAAAGTGGTCAGGTAACATACCTTGGGGTTACAGTTTTTGTTGTACGAGAGTAAAATAGGAAGCCGTTTACCCGAAGTGTCCTTCGGTGATCCTGCACTAGGGTGGGATTATCCTGTATGAACCATGTCCAGGGTTATTTTCTTAAAAGGCATCTTTAGTTTAATCTTTAATGAAGTATGCAACTTGTAATAATGTTTATTTTATTATATCTGCTGTGTAGACATCTGGACTTTCAGCACACCCTGTTGAAGCAGGCACGGCCTCGGCGGCGCGAGGTGTTTGCGCTGGTAAAGGAGCGAATCATAACCACACAGACCTGCACAGTGATTGAGGAAGTGCAGAATGGAGGCAGCTGCTCAGCCTTCCTTGGGTTCACTGTTCCCAAGAAGATTCAGGTCAGACCTATTGGGTTACACAGCGTCGTTTGTGACCCGTGCTGGCATAATGAGGCGGAATGCACATAGGTTAATTATGAGCTAAGGGGTCATAACATGGTCATGGTTTCGGTCGAAATTGAGATCTTTTTCAAAAATGAGTCCATAAAGCCATGATTTATTGATCCCCGTGATAAAACAGCAAGAAAAACATCCCAAACTACTTTTATTTTAAGGTTTTGTTCATTATGTCCATTCGTATGTCTTCATTAATTAGTCCTTTGTCGTAATATTCCATGATAAATCTGTGTTTTTCACTGCTCGCTCGCGACGAGACGGGGGAATCCCCCTACCCATGATGTTTGGTATCGTTGTGAAGCGTAGTTCCTCTACTTCCTGATAATACACATGGAATTCCCGAGGACGCTTTTATGCACCGATGGGAAGCGAGTTTCCGAACCCCGTTAGACGTGGTCGACTTCAGTTGGATGTAACTCGGCGATTTTTTTTTTTGTTTTTCAACAAACCATGCCTCATTTCAAAGGTCTTTAGATGCACAATGTGGAAGCAACAATAACTCGCTTTTGAAAATCTCCTCATTCTGACTCGTTATGCCAGCACGGTTCACGTTGGACTGGGTTTGAAATGATCCATTAACATGTTAGTTAAGCATGAGACAGTTTCAGATTTCGGTGGCATCACAACTGAGGGAGCCTGGCAGCCTTTGTCTTGACGTCCATCGTCACCTCATAATTACACTCACCTCTTGAAATATTCTTGATGCATTCTTGATGGTTATATAATCAACCAATCAGCTTAAGGAACACCTTAACCTTTTACTGGATGAAGAATTGTATTTGGTGACTCCAGCAGGCCCCAGTGGCTCTCTGTGAGGTTGCAGAACCATATGGAATTTCTCCAATCCTAAATAAACATTCCCTTAAGTTTATTTGTGCTTTCTTATAATAAATATATATATATCTGTTGGGCCCTTGAGCAAGGCCCTTACCTCTGTGTAAAATGAGATAGTTGTAAGTCGCTCTTTATAAGGGCGTCGTCTACCAAATGACACTAATGTAGTGTGTGTGTGTGTGTGTGTGTATATATATATATATATATATATATATATATATATATATTAAAAATCTTACCCTTGAAATAATTGATAATTGACGTATTTCAGTTATTAATATGGGTTTAACTTGAAATGGTAATTATTTTTGCTTTACAAGGTGGATCTTAAGTACTTGCTGGGGATTTTACCTGGACGTTTAGTAGCATTTAGCAGACCCGCTTATCCAGGGTGACTTATAAACACGTCAACAGCTGAAGGTGCGGTGATACAAGACCTCTCGCACATCTACATTAAAAACAAGAGACAAATGCTAGTCTGTGCTCGAGTCTAAGGTCCAAGTGGTTACAACAGGACAATTTCAGTCAGCAGCAAAAGCACCATTTCCAACCAATGTGCAAAAGTAATAATACAAATAAATAAATAAAAAACAAGAAGTGTAAAAAAAAAAGATTAATGCAATATGTGAATGGGGGAAGTGAAAGTAGTTTTAGACACTTCCTCCAGAGGAATGACGTTCTTTGAAGGATTAGAGTCATGGGGCTTTTCCAAGGTAAGGGGTAACCTCATTACGACACGGAGGAGCCAAAGCGAGGTTTTGCATTACCTGCACATTTAACCAGTTTTAATGGGGAAATGAGAGGAAGTTCTCCAGAATAATTTGACATTTTAAGAGGAAGTAAAGCTTGCCAAAGTTACTCAAGACTAAACTTTTTAAAGTTATCAAAGCTTGAAGGACTTGGTACCCCTGTTCACTGCAACTATCAGTTTGTCTTGATCAGCAAGCGAATTCCCTTAGAACTGTGGTTTACATCTGAGATTGTGGTCCCGGGGATGCGAGCACCGACGTATCATGATATTTCGCTTCAATCATCCAAGCTGACCCAGAAATGTAAAGTGTTACAAAGTATAATAACTCGTTTTATTTTTTTCCTAGTACTCATTAGGAATTCTTTATTTCGCCACTAGAAAGAGTTTCGCATTGTGCTTAGCAAAGTCTCTGATTAGGCAGGTAACCTCCACTGTTCATATTAAAGCAACCATCTCAAAACAACATCTCAAGCGTGGCAAATTTATTGACAGGATCGACGCCTAATATAACATCGAGGAATTGTTGACATAGCCATCCGTGATGTTTTTCTGCAGAGAAATCTGTAAGCGAGCATATAACGTACCAGTTATTACAACTAATATATTAATTCAGTGACACTGAATTTTAGATTATGTCACCTCATTCGTCGCCACAAATGTGTCAGTGTACAACCACAGAGACCTCTGTGAATTTCCATAGTTTATATTTAACATAAGACACACTCTAGATTGTCCACAAGTGTGAATGTGACTGGTTACTCTATGGTGCACGAGTTAGTGGAAAAATCTTACCTTTGAAACACAGGTGCTCCCCGAGTCACGATGGTCTGAACTGGGTATGGCTGAACGCATCTCCATCATAAGTTGAGGACCACTTGTAAGTGATTTGGTGCCTGTGGTGCACGAGTTAGTGCAGTCTTGGTGACGGTCCTTAACTCGGATAAAATTGGGGACCTTGTACTAAATCGGACATGCGAACAATGGATGCAAACAGGAGCAGCCAAAAGAAGAAGAAGAAGAAGAAGATATTTAGTATAAGACAGTGCCTATATGTAAATACATTCAGTCAGCACTTTATTAGGAACACTATACCAATACTGACTAGGACCTCCCTTTGCTCTCAAAACAGCCTCTCAGTTCTTGATGGCATGGATTCCACAAGATGTTGGATTCAGATCCGGTGCCTGGGAAGGTGTCTGAAGAACCCTGAACTCACTGTCATGTTCATGAAACCAGTTTGAGGCAACTTTTACTTTGTGACACGGTGCGTTATTATGCTGGAACAGGGCTCCAGACTGCGCCCAAAACTTTCGGCGAGCGTGCGAGATAAAATTTCACCTGATGGCATCTGTGCGAGTGTATGAAGATCACGTGTTTTGGTGCCCTTCCGGCCCGTGTACGGCGTTTGTGGTTGAAAGTCATTGTGGTTGAAAGGTATTTTTTTTTTCCGATCATCACACACACACGCACACAGTGCACTGGGGATGAAACACCAAATAGTTAGCAAAGATGACAGAATGTAGACTACAGTTTACTGCTTATCGCTTTTTTAATCACGTTCCATGCTTTTTGCAACCATTTGTCTGCATTTCAAAGCCTTGATTTGTTACCATTTTTAAGAGACAAATTCGAAATAAGGATAAAATAACTAACACTGCCTGTTTTGCTCATTGAAAGTCTTCGGTGCTAAGCTCATTTTGCTTGCTGGGTGTGCATGAGGCGAATCATTTTCAGTGTGTGGAGGCGAACGTTTCGTTTCGGACAGTTAACTCTTGGATGTGACCTGAAAGCAGGATGGAGGCTTGTTGACTCGATACACAAATTTATTATTTCATTATTATTAACACTACTAATTGTGTGGTTCTCATTGACTTCTAGTAACAAACCTATAACCTTAGGCGACAGGCAAAATTACTAATCAAGTTCAATATGTACTCATTTTTTCCCTAGAAAGTTACAACATTCAGAAACCAGGTGGGGAAAAAGTAAGTACACCCTGTAATTCCGTAAGATGTAGAACCTCCTTTAGGAACAATTACACACGTAGTAAACGTTTCCTGGAGGAGTTCAAGTCTCTCACATCATTCTGGAGAAATTTTGGAGAACGTTTACAACGTTCCTTCAAGTCACTGACGTTTGAGAGCACTTGTTTATGCATAACCGTCATAAGATCTCACCACAGCAAATCAATGGGCTCGAGGTCTGGACGTTGACTTGGCCATTCCGACGCCTTGATAAATAAATATAATAACTGAAAGCATAGAATTGATGATGGGTGTACTTTCTTTTTCCTGTGTCTTTATGTAACTGTCTTACATCAATACTTCCTTACATTTTTTATATTTTAATGTTAATTTTTTACTACCAACTTGTTCAAGTGAATGTCCCAGGATTTAAATGTGTCTGATTTGTTCATGATTTGTCATGCGTTATAGTATTGACACACGAACAAATGTTTAGATTACATTAACTGATTAAATGAAAAAAGTCAGTCGGGCTGCTAATATAAACATGACATTTATTCAAACTAGATTAGACTGACAGTCTTAAAACAGGAGGGGGTTTTATCAGGAGATACAATAAGGGACAACGCCGAGGCACTAATGCAGTTGTCGGGGAGAAAACAACAGTGTTTAAAATTATTTCACTTTATATATAACCATAATATGAAGTAGACTTGAATGTCATCTTGTCAGCGAACATTGCTGCTGTGACCCGGACATGCAGATTTCTCTTGTACAACATTCGGAGGCTCCGCCCCTTCCTTACCACCTACTCTACTCAGCTGCTGGTCCAAGCAAAGGTCCTCTCTCGTTTGGACTACTGCAGTTCTCTCGTTGCTGGTTCCACAAGTGCGCGACTGGTTCACAACCTTCCTCGTTCCTCGCATGTTCCCCCTCTTCTTGCTGACCTTCACTGGCTGCCTATTGTAGCTCGCATCAAGGTTAAGACATTGGTGTTAGCATACCAGGCAGTTAAGAGGTTAGGTCCAGCAGATCTCCAGAGACTTGTCCGTCCATATTTGCCAGCCCGTTCTCTTCGTTCTGCCGCTTCTGGCCGTCTGGCCCCTTCTCCTCTCCGTTCCTGTCCAGCCCCCTCAAGGCTGCTGTCTGTTCTGGCTCCTCGTTGGTGGAATGATCTTCCCCTTGAGGTCTCCCCTTCTGTCTCGCCTGGTCATGATGTATTCAGGTTATTTACTGGGGTTTTGTTCTCCTTTTAGTTAGATCTGTGGTATTATGTATTTACATCTGTGCTGATTTATGGAAAGCTCTGTTTTCACTGCTGTTACCTGATTGGTCCTTCTACAGAATATTACACTAGGCGTTATTCTGGCACTTATTCACCTAGAAATTCTACTATCCTTGGACCTGACTTTTGCACTTGTCGTACATTGCTCTGGATAAGAGCGTCTGCTAAATGCCTGTAATGTAATGTAATGTAAAGTAAAGTAAGCTCAGGAATATCTATATGGCATGATTTATTTAAATGACCGTAGCTGTTTCTTATCATCTTCTCTCGCTGCTCTGCAGGTTGCAGTAAAGAACGGCAGGCTTCATTGCGACAGTAACGTTTCTCTAGAAATCCCGGCTACGACGGCCCTGGCTTACAGTTTATTGGAGCTCAAAGTGAACGGCACGGGTCAATTTGGTAATATATATATATATATATTATATATTATATATATTTTTTGCTCTCAATTCTAATGGGAGAATATGCCGAGTGCACATTTCACCCTAATGCTGCTTCAGTTATTGTTTAGTAGATTTTTATCATGACGACCGATTCTATAAAGCTGTATGTTTCAGTTTCATCACGGAATCATGTTTGGTTTCCAGTCTGATCGGTGGAGTAAAGAATTGTGTCATGTGTTTCAGAATGCTTTCCGTTCATCTCCTGACCCTTGATAACCGCTGCCTTTAACCAACAGAGCTCTGTCCATGTGCTGTTTATCCAGGACATGGAAGTTAGTCACGGATGATTTGTCTGATCACGGTTGTCTTGTGTCCTCAGAGCTGTGCCTCTTGCCAGACTCCAACGGATGCTTTGAGGTAGACGGCCTTGAGAAAACAGACGCAGGCCTGCTCCACAGCACTCCACCCCAACCACCGATCCAAGAGCTGCAGCAAGGTAAGAACTGAAGTAGATGTTTGCGCATGACCTGAAACAGGCATTTGCATTGACCTTTCATTTACATTTACAGCTTTCAGCAGAGGCAGTGGTTACATCACCAGTGCCTCACTGTGGAGATTTCCTGGAAGCTTTGCATTAAAGATGGGCAAAACGTCCCTTTGTGTAAGATATGGTTGGGTTATTTGCAGAACCATGCTGGCTGTTGGAGGAAGTCTCGTTGAATTTATACCTCTGTCGACTGACGTGATAGCAAGAGGTCATATTGGGTTCAGAGCAAAGCACTGGTTAGGTGTTGACCCAATTCAGGCAGTGGGGAAATTCCTACGCGACAAAGTGCGCTCTAGCAATCAACAGCTGGGTGATTAGATGTGGGTAGTGATAATGGCTCTATCTGTCACCCAAATGAGGATGGGTTCCCTTTGGAGTCTGGTTCCTCTCAAGATTTCTTCCTCTTGTCGTCTCACGGAGTTTTTCCTTCCCACCGTCGCCACTGGCTTGCTCATCAGGGAAAGGAATACATAAATACATACATACATATATATATATATATGCACGTATGGATATGTTTATTGATTAATAAGCCTTTAATTGGATATTATGTATTGTAAAGCTGCTTTGCGACAATGTCTGTTGCTTAAAAGCACTATAAAAATAAAATTGAATCGAATTGAATTGAAACTACACTAGTCAGATAACACCGACAGCTATCCCGCTTCGAATAAAATCATAATCTAACACCAGGATCCAAAAAGTGTTTTGTGTGTCAGGGTTTAAGAATACTACCAAGCTGAAATCCATCTTGAGAAGACAGAAAAAGAAATCTGGAGATTATTCCAACACACGGGATAGTCATAGCTTATTCCCAGTGGTTGGAAATGATATTATCTCTACCTAGAAGTAAGCATGTCTGTTGTGTTAGAAATGAGCACAAGTTACAACATGTTGCTTTTGGATCAGTGAAGAAAAAGAACATCCATCCAGACATCTCAAAAGTAAATAGACGCCGTGTATTTTTGAAAACTGTATTTCTAGAAACTTCCTCCTGGCTGCTCGGCCATGGTAGCCAAGTTGATGGAGATCCCTCACAGAAGTTCTCCGACTCACTTGGAGTCGCTTTGCAACATCAGCATCCTTACAACCTGCATTTTTTTTTTCAACAATCAGCTCGACAGTTTGAAGACACCTGTCAGAGGACCCCGGGTCGACCTGAGCGGGACGGGACGCTGTTGATGCCTTTCCTTCGTTTTTGATTTGTCCAATCACCCTGTTGACTGTAACAAGAGGAATCCCAGGGTTTTGTGCAATCACACACTGGCTAAGTCCACCCTCAGACTGAAAATCACACAGCTCTGGTGTTCGTGGCATGGCTAGTTGCGATAAATAAAAGATAATAATATATTACCATATTTGTGATGAGTTTAGGAAGGGGTGGGGTGAATTGAGGAACAGGCAGGTTGACTTTGGACACAAACCCTGGTTTATTTTCAGCTTTTCAGCTGCTACACAGACACACACACACACACGCAGACAAGACTTTGCTGCGTGGCGTTCCCCCTGCCGCTCACTGCAAGGTAGAAATAGACACATGTTAATCACTACCCGGTGCTCCCACCTGCCACTTACCACCCTGATTCTGCTCCCCCGCCCCCAGGTGGCACCCGGCCACACCCACGCCGCCACAATATTAAATTTGGGGTGTTTATTTACTTTTGAGGTGACTGTGTGAACTTGATCGGAGCAGGCACAGAGTGTGGTCATGTTGCACAGATCTCTCTTGGTCTGGCTGTTATTAATCACAGTGAATAGCAATCTTGTGAAATGTACAGTAATATTTTCCACTGGTGAAACAGCACTGTTGTTCTAACACTTTAGATTCTGCCTAGAGTAAACACCCAATCCTCACTCCAAATGGTTTTAAATTCTTCACACAGTCCATCATCTCTCACCTTCTTTCTCATCATCATCATCTCTCTCTCTCTCTCTCTCTCTCTCTCTCTCTCTCTCTCTCTCGCAGAGCTGGATAAACTCCAGGATCATTTCAAGGTGCTTTCAGGACTCCCTGCGAGCACACGCTCATGTCTCTTCCAGCAACTCAGTCTCCTCATGAAAGACCAAGTAGCCATCAGTACCCTGGACCTGGCAGTGAGTGAGAGACATTTAACATAAGGCACTTTCGGACCCGACAGTTCTATGGTTCACATAGATCACCGTTGTACATGGCTTTTGTTTTAACAGAGAGGAGGTGAATGAACGAAGGGGAAGCTGCTCCATTTGTGTAATAACTGCACAGCATAACTGGACTAAATGTTTCTCCTATTCATTGATAGCATTTTAGGGAACCAGATGGCATTTTTTAAGAAGTGGCCTTTGTTTCCATTGTGTAAACAGTGGGAGTTTCCTGAACAGTCTAAAACAAAAGTACAATTGTGCATTTTTAAGAATGTATTTTGTTCCCCAAAGGCATGTACAGTGGAACCTTGGATTGCGAGTAACTTGGTGTGCGAGTGTTTTGCAAGACGAGCAAGAAATTGTAATACATTTTGACTTGGTGAACGAGTGAGGTCTTGCGATTCGAGTAGTATTCATACGCTTTGTCTGCCGAGCCTCACGTGATCACAACTTCTCTCTCTGTGTCTCACTGTGGGATTGTGGCTCACTCGTATAGTCAACATCCGCGCTAGCGTAGGCAAAGCCTGAGGAATCCCTCACTTCAAATGAGATTAGGGAGATGTGTAAAATGTGGGAAAGAGTGCAAAACTTTCTAGAAAAGCCCCACCCGAATAAGGCTGTAGCAGTGCGAGTGATGAATCTGTTTAACGACGATGCAATGTCGCATTTCCGCCAAATCCTCAAAAGGAGGCAAAAGCAGCGATCGTTGGATAGTTTCCTTGTTAA
>JAQLOM010000688.1:0-10410 GCA_030068315.1 Chrysichthys thysi | reverse complement strand
CCAGGAGTCTTTTCCTGTAGAAGACCACACACACTCACTGAAGACTTCATTTAAATCACATTTTTGTCAAAAGAGAGAGTTTGTCACAGAGGCCCACACCTGGTGGAGGCAGCAGCACTGTGTCTCTGAGCACCCCGCTACACAAATACTGAGCTCCGGCTGCAGACAGCCATCGCTGAAGCTATTCCATTAATAATCACAAAAAAACCCCGAGGTAATGCACTGTACAGGACACCGATACACAAGGTAACTCTGTGAGTTACGGGAGAGAGTGAGGCATCACACGAGGCGAGTGCAAACTAAAAGCCCTGATTAGTGTGTGACTGACTCTATGTCGATAACTCAAGAATCGCTGATCCAAGAGGTTAAACTGTTTCAGATCACCGAAGGAATCCAACATATTACCTTCACGTAGACCCGCGTGAATAATGACGCCCCATTAAGAAGTTTTAAGATGGATCCAAAATGGTTCCTGTTTCAATTTTGCCCATTACAGAAAGAGCGATGTTAGCCGTGATCATTCTCCTGGTGTAAGTTCGGGAATAACACGGTGAATAGAATGAAGACGGCCATGCAAAGGAAGCTAAATGTCAGAAGACCGGGGAGAATTCACCGAGAAGTAAACGGTGTGCCAAGGGAGAAGACAAAATGCTATCCAGTGTAATAAAAGTTTATGCACAGCACGTCTCCCCTGATCTATGGGCGTCTGCAGTTTTCTGACTTTATAGTTTGGACGCTTGCCATTCCAGAGAGACTTACTGTAACATGGGCCAAAAGGTTGAAGCAGGGCTTGAATAAGCAAAGTAGGAAATTTGATTTAGGTACATATGTCATTTGACTAATATTATCAAGTTGCACAGTTCAATAAGTGTCAGTTTCAACTGAAATCAAAACTTATTTGCATCAGAACAGCTTTACAGAAATCCAGATGTCAGAAATATCGATCTTGATTGTGTATGCTATATGCGATAGTGGCAACAACAACAACAACAACAACAAAAAACCCTCCTTGAAATGGCATGAGGAAGACAGGATGAGGAATTGTCCACAAGGCTCGATAATACTTGACAAATTTCCAGCAATAGCACATCCAAGAGTTTCCTTCCCTCTTACACCACATCAGTTTCCTAACACTTACAATGTTGATTTATTAAAAGTTATAGTTCCGTTTAACGTTAACGTTGTGATCGGGCGGCACGGCGATGTGGTGGTTAGCATCGTCGTCTCACAGCAAGAAGGTCCTGGGTTCGATCCTGGGGGTTGACCCGGGCGCCTTTCTGTGTGGAGTTTGCATATTCTCCTCGTGTCCGTGTGGGTTTCCTCCGGGTACTCCAGTTTCCTCCCACATGCACAGAGGGGATTAGGCTAATTAACTACTCTAAATGACCCGTAGGTGTGAATGTGACCGGTTATGTGTCGCCCTACGCTGGACCGATGACTTGCCCAGGATGTAACCCCGAAGTCTCGCCCGAACTCAGCTGGGATTGGCTCCAGGTTCCTGCCGCGACTCTGAACAGGATTAAGCGATAAACGATGAGTGAGTGCGTGAGTAGTGTTGTGATTATCCTCAAAACAATTTCTGCATAAACACAGACTGATATGATGGAGCACTGCCACTGGAGACTCCTTCCAAAAATGCAACATAAACATCTCCTCATGGAACTGTACCAACAACACACGTTTTTCAAAATCCTATTCACCATAAGCATACCTAATATATAATCTGTTACTACAGAAACGCCGTAATCTAAACCTTGCTAACAGAACTAATATCAGAGCTGCTGGTACAGACAACTAATGGACACCTTCTGACAAATCGAATTCTTCAGGAACTCTGTGGTACGGTATAAATGGAAATAAACGGACACAATCTTACTAGATAACTCTTATGTAAAGTGTGTATCTTAGCAAGATCTGAAAATGTTCTAACTGTGGTTAGGGGATTGTGAACTCTTTGATCTAGAAAGCTTCAGACGTTTTTGTCCATGTTCGACTCACTGATCTGATTGAATTTAATCCTGTTTCGGAACAGCCCTAGGGTACGAGCTTCTCCACGAAGCCATACTTTTACCAGGTGTGTCCTCAAAGAGCTTCAATTCATCTCTTGTGCTCTTTAAACGTAATGTAAGGTCTTCATCTCTCTCTCTCTCTCTGTCTGTTACAGCTTGATTGCTCTCCCTTAGGTTTCTTTTTCTTCTTCTTCAAAAAAAAAAAAAAACTTTCACCTTCAGAAAAAAACCCTTTGACCTGAGGGAAATGGAGTGCTGGGCGTTTGTACATAACAAACCCACACATCTACAAGCACACACAAACTACTACACACTAGTGTACTTCTTGTTCTTTTTCACAGAAAAGCCTTTGCAACTGCTCTGACCTTGTAATGGCACTAATGCTTTACGCAGCCACGACAGGACAACTCACGATGCCATCTGTTTACTTACAACAAAAAACTCACGAGTAAAGGTGACCTTTCGGGCACCCTTTACCTTTTGGCATTTTCATGCTCCGTGGGCCCACATGTGCGCATGTACGACACAGCGAATCCATTATAAGGTGCTGTCAAAAGGCTCCTGCAAGCACTACGTACCAAGCAGGGAATCTGTATCCGAGTAATCGGCGATCAGGAAGTAAGGAATAAAAACGCTTGGAGCTGTGCTGATATAGGAAAATAATCCTTGACGTGTTGTTTTTTTCCTGCAGTTACAATATTATTCATCATAATTAATAATAATAATTTATTATTAGGGAAAATGTGACAAGATTTTTGTCTGTAGAAGTCTCTCTCTCACACACACGCATATGCAACAGATGTGATGGCTAAAAAAGTGGGTTTAAAAGACCCTGGAGTATTCCTTTAATTCACGCTTGACTGTGGGTGAAAGCCTGGGTAGCCAGCAGCTCTGGTAGTTCTCTCCGGCTCGGTTGTTTACATCGAAACGCCTGAAATGTTGGCAGCAATTAATGACATGCCAAGGGAGGATTCAGCATGAGGTACGCAACTGTACCCAACACCCGCGCTTCACATGCAAATAACTCTGATTAAAGTGCAAATTGAGGTGATCACAAATGTTAAAGCCTGTTTACGGTTTCTGTTTCAAATCTGAGCTCGAACACAGCGAATTATTCTGAGGCTAATAAATGATCATGGGATCCGTCCGCGCATTATATTGCTGACAGCCGTTCCGAAGTAAGTTTTCGATTTGTGCTGTATTGTACTTGATGTGCATGTTTTTTTGGGGTTTTTTGTGCATGACTACATTAGATAGTACGATCCAGCCAAAACCCTGTCTAATTTCTTCCTGTGTTAACACAGAGGCAAAGAACACGTGACAAACCTGTTATATGAGGAACAACAGGAGCAAACTGCTTAACATTTTCAAGGAATAAACAGCAAAAAAATTCAAAATAAAAAAATACGGCCAGAATGTCACGCACTGGATATGGGGTAGTGATCTTTTAAAATTGTAATTTAACATTTTAAAGAAATTGCCCTTCTCGCAATATTTAGCATTTTTGAGCCGTTGTGTAAAAAGCCATTATTTTTTCCTTTCTGAGCAAGAAAGCACAAAATCTGGGGCGCCATTTTTAAAAAGTTTGACATTTTTATAGGGGTCATTTTTCCCATCATTTAACATAAGTTTCATACACTCACTCATCTTCTGCCGTTTAATCCTGTTCAGGGTGGCAGGGGGGGAAGCTGAAGCCAATCCCAGTTGATTTCGGGCGAGAGGCGGGGTTAATTTTCATACATTTACGGATAGATTATTTAAAAAAACAAAACAAACACACACTGTTGCGCTTCCTCATACTAGTTCTTACTGTGTAAAAGTTAAATCTAAATCTAAGTGTTGCACTCTAAATGTTTAGAGGATATGTAAATTGGTCACGCCCTTGGGATTACTATTGGCTTTTGCTTAGAAAGGGGTTGTACCCATAAATGTCCAGTGTGATGCCCCTTCTCCAACATGGAGGATTTCATGCTGCTGGGAGTTGTGCGATTTCCACCTCTGCTAGTGCTGCTAATGGTTGTCCAAGACGGTGGATTTACCTGAGCTACACTCATGACGAATGCTGTATCCTTCAGTAATATCAAAAGAGACTAAACTTGTCAGTAGAATGGCTCCACACGAGTCGAAAATGTTAAGAAGCGGCGCTAGCCGGAGCAGAGACACACGATTTTCCCGAGGCTTTAGCATAGCATCTAGGCCGTGTCTTTTTTTTTTCTTTCTTTTTTTTCGTAAACCTTGTAACAGTTTTTGTGTTAACATTCAAAATTTTCATTTCAAATACCTAACACTTTAATTTCATCTATAAATCTCATTTATTGTTACAACCCCCTTCTAAGCAAAAGCCAATAGCAATCACAGGGGCATGACCAATTTACATTAGCACTTAGATTTAGATATAACATTTCTGTAACATTGAAACTGTCGCCTCACAGCAAGAAAGTCCTGAGTTCGATCCCTGGGGTCGACCTGGGTGCCTTTCTGTGTGGAGTTTGCATGTTCTCCCCGTGTCCATGTGGGTTTTCCCCGGGTACTCTGGTTTCCTCCCTCAGTCCAAAGACATACACAGGGGGGATTAGACTAATTGGCGACTCTAAATTGGCCGTAGGTGTGAATCTGAGTGTGAATGGTTGTCTGTCTGTGTGTGTTGCCCTGCGGTGGATGGGCGACCTGTCCAAGGTGTACCCCAGCTCTCGCCTGAAGTCTGCTGGGATTGGCTCCAGGTTCCCCCCGCGACCCCGAACAGGATTAAGCGGCAGAAGGTGAATTAACAATTTAACATTTGGACAGCAAGAACTAATATGAGGAAGACTGATGTTTTTTTTTTTTGCATGAATTTGCTCTAAATACATGAAAACTGTGCTAAATGATGAAACAACGAAAACGTTAAACTGTTTTTACAAACGGGGCCCCAGACGCAAATGCTAGACCTTTTTTGGGGTTTTATGTACAATGAAGGGAAAATCCTAACTGATGCATTTTCAAGTATTGTCTTTTTTGGGTTTATCCTGTATAAGGGATGTCATCTTTAGTCCTACTGTAAAATTAAATGTAAAAAAAAAAAAAAAAAAAAAAATCATGCCATAAATGTCACAGAATGCTCAAGAGACACACAGGTTCATGTTACTGCTTGAAAAACTGAAAAAGACTTTAGCTCTGCAGAAAGCTCATCATGGTTCGGTTATTTTCTAGCCATCATTACCGCAAATGGTCTTTTCCTGCACAAGGTGACCATTTAGGTTTACGGTGGTGCCTGCGGTTCACGAACGCTGTGGCCTACGAACAATTTGGTTCGCGACCAAAATTGTCGTCAAAAAAATGCATTGGTTCGCGTTTAAAATTTGGTCGACGAACAGATTCCTTGACCGACGCCATCCTAACGCTACGTCATCCCATGCGTACGTATCGGTCTCTAGCAGCCGTTAGCGGTGTTCAGACGCGCTCTCAGCGCTTTATAGCCATAAAGTTCAAACATTAGCCCCCCAACCCCCTTCCTCTTTTCCATTCCTTCACACCCGAACTCGTTCCTTACAAAGATAAGCAAAGTGTGAACTTTACTTTACACTCCTGTATACTGGTTTTTTTTTTTACTATATTGTGGTTTTACTATAAAACCCAGAAAATCAACTAACAAAACTTATTATTTGGTAGGCTTGTGAACAAATTAATCGAATTTCAATGCTTTCTTATGGGAAAAATTGCCTTGGTTTGCGTACAAATTGATTTACAATCATTTTCCTGGGACGGATTGTGCTCGTGAACCACAGGCTCCGCTGTACTATGTTTGCCTTAACATCACTCTGATCTGTGAGTCAGCATTTTTTACAATCAGAATCATGCCGAACAAGTCATATCATAGACGAAGACTCAGTAACCTCGCCATCACATGGAATTCTCGATTCTGATTGGTCAGAAGGTGTCGATTCATGTCCCATCACAGCTTTGTCAAGTAATTCAAATGTATTATAGTCATGATTATACATTATGTTCATTCTTATTCGTTATTGTTCCTATAGAAACAACTCACTCACAAGGACTTGGATTGCAGACATGCAAAGTTGCCTAAAGCTAATAATAAACATTAAAAAACAAGAGTGCCGGTTTTTCTTGTCTTTATTTTCTTCTAGAGAGAAAAAAAAGGCTTCTGTATTGTGGACGTTTTAAAACATTAAATGAAATACCTTTGAGTACTACATTCAAAAGTTGTAACTGTTGGCAAATTCCAATGATATACGAGAAATAAAACACTTTGGGGCATGCTGTTATAGGAAAATAATCAACTTTGAGGTGGTAGAGGGCTTTCCTTCGTGTTGGGCCACATGACACCACCTGGATGTTGATTACTTCCCGGTAACAGCACGACTGGAAGTGTTTTACTTCTTACACATAGGTCACTGCCTGAGCACTTTCTCTTGCGCCACTGTTTTCCATCGACCGTCCATTATCTATACCGCTTATCCGTTAAAGGTTGCGCAGTAGCTGGAGTCAGTCTCAGGTGACTTCAGGCGAGAGGCGGAGTACACCCTGGACAGATCGCCAATCTATCGCAGGACTAACACGGAGACTAAGAGCCTTTTGCACTCGCATTCACACCTATGGGCAAGTAGCCAGTTTACCTAATCTGCAAGTCTTAGGGATGTAAGAGGCAAATGGAGCACCTGGAGGAAACTTGCTAAAAATAAATCCGAACATTTATGTAAGAAGATCTTGATCTGCAAAACACATCCTGTAAGGGACAGGGCTTCTTTTACAGAGCAACGAGTTTGTGGGGGTGTGTTACCGACATTGCTCAAAGCAAACACAGGAGTGTCTTAGTTTCCACCTAATTTTATTTGGATACTGCATATATATATATATAAAAATAACCAAAAGCTTTACACACTGGGGTAGTGTTAGACCTTTGGATGACCCAAGAGAAGCATTGCTCAGACATAGTCTCATGTTTGTTGGTCTGGTTCTTAGTTAAGACCTTTGTATAGTCCTCAACTGTATTTAGTAATAGTAATAATAATTAATTCCATTTATATAGCGCCTTCCTAACACTCAACATCTCTCTAGGGGGAAAAAAAAATGTTTCTAAACTAACAGGAAGGACAAATGGAAAGGCTTTGGGAGAAAACAATGGCATTCCAAAGTTTGAAGCCATGGCACTAAAAGATTTCATGTTTGAAGTCGCGTCTTTGATTCATCGGTAGTCC
Source organism: Chrysichthys thysi (assembly GCA_030068315.1). Classification (NCBI taxonomy): domain Eukaryota; kingdom Metazoa; phylum Chordata; class Actinopteri; order Siluriformes; family Claroteidae; genus Chrysichthys; species Chrysichthys thysi. The sequence goes on along the minus strand of JAQLOM010000688.1, from coordinate 3,206 downwards.
TGTGGACCTGAAAGTCTGATCAGGGGTGTAGGAGCTTAAGGAGATAAGGCAGTGCAAGGTTTTGCTGAGTAAGTTAGAAGTCAGAGTGTACTGGATTCTCCACGAGATGAGTAAACAGCATAACTCTTGGAGTATGGGTGTGATGTGCGCTGTATGAAGCTGAAGTTGAAGTTTTACACAAAGTTAGAGTCTATTCAGGGCCAAGAAGAGACACTTGAAGAGGGAAGAACTGCAGCAAAAGAGAGTGAATGACCGTAATCTATATGTGAACTTCTGAAAGAATGACCCATGCTTTCAGGAGCTGTTAAACCTCATGCAGCTGAGCGAAAGAGATGTTCATGAGTGGTGGGGTTGAGGAGAAAATGTCTTGTCAAAAATGATACTTAGATCGCAGCTATTTTGAAGAAGGTTAAACAGTGACTCTATTATGCGTGTCCGCTAAAGATTCTGGACGTTTACATGGAAGAGCTTTGGAGGTTTCAAAAAAAAAGAAAGAAGTTACATTTCTGGGTTTCTTTTTTTAAGAGTTTAATTTAAGAAAGTCAGAGTCATGGTTTTAGATCGTGAACACACTCGTGAAGTTCATGAAGTGGGAGGAAAGCTGTGGTGAGGTGGACCTAGCACTAAGATAAACTTGGATATGTGTCATCTTGGGAGGCACTGCCTGTTCCTGGGATTTCCAAAAAAATCCAACCTTCAGCGGATTTGAAAAACAGACATCTGGGATTCATATTTGAGAAGACTAGATAGCGCCGAAGTCAAGCAATATTCTCCTTCTTCATCCTAGCGTTAGTCCCACGCCATGCGGGGTCCACTGTCTTCACAAGCCACCTCGGTATTGTGTCATCTGGTGCAACCATGGAATACCCCAACCGACGTGTCGCTCAGTCTCTCATTGGCACACTCACACCTATGGGTGATTTAGGGTAGCACATGAGGTAGATTGGCATGTCTTTGGACTGTGGGAGGAAACCGGAGCACCTGGAGGAAACTAACACGGACACGGGGAGAACATGCAAACTCCACACAGAAAGGCACCCATGTTGAACCTGGGGCTTGAACCCAGGACCTTCTTGCTGCGAGGTGACAGGGCTGCCCACTTAGCACCGTGCCGCCCGAAGTCAAGTAATATTGCTTAACTGATAAGCAGCGATTTCAATATGTGACCTAATGTGAGGTTCTGTCGAAACTATATAGTCAAAAAAACTACACATAGGTTATTAAACTTAATCTAGCGTAGAAGGTTTAAGAGTGAGACATCTATAATCAACAGAAAATTCTGGATTCACAGCCAGGTACAGCAGTGGAAATCACAACCCACCATTATTAAAGCTACATATTTATTATCGAGTCCGTATAGTTATTATAGATAGTTGATGAGACAGTTGAATTAAGTGGCTTTGATCCAAACTTCAGAAGCTTAAAAACATGCTGGCCTATAAATAATGTGTCCTGTCAGTGGATAGTTCAGGAATAGAAAGCTCTACGGATCTAATAAATAATTTAAAACACTGCTGAGGAAAGAAAGCTGAACTACTGAGGTTGTCTGATAAGTTTATTTTACAGCTATGGGGTTCCTGGATGCAAAAATAAATGAATAAATAAATACACTTAATGAATGAATATCATTAATGAAGAAGGAAGAAGAGTCATGGTGAGATGATTATGCGTGCGATCTGCCTTGATCTGGAGTTTCAGCTTACTATGATTTTTCTAAGTGAACCTCTGAGATTTATATCTGAGGAGCCAAACACAGCTTTAGGAAGTTGCAAGTCCTCAAAAAGCCAACTTTATGGTGGTATAACTTACTTTGACATTTTACCATTAGAGTGCCACTGTAGGCATCAAAAGTCTTCAAAAATCGACTTGTTTTTTTTATAGGGTTGTTTGGTAAAAGGGTTGCTAGTAGCAGGGTTAAAGATCCAGATTAATATTAGCCATTTTTCACTGAAGGATGCTAACCTTGGAATCAAGTGTCACTTTTAACCCTGCTCTGGTACCATGGGGTCTATGTGACCCCAGCCCTCCTTGGACCATGTTTTTTTGTGTGAAAACCTATCAGGATTAGTGACCTTGCCTGCCACATATTTTCTCGTAAGGCCTTCCCAAGTATGTGCCACATGTTCGACAGTTTCAAAGTCTTTCCGCTTACTTTTTATTTAGGTTTATTTTCGCTTCACCATAGTACCTTCAATGTGACGGGTACTATGGGGTCAATTTGACCCCAAGCAAAAATAAACCTAAATAAAAAATAAGTGGAAAGACAGATATGAGTGGTCACAGAAGCCAAAAACTGTCAGAAGAACCTCGATGTGAAATATTATCAAACAGAAACCAGGGCCAAAAGGGAATGGAGGTCAAGCACACACACCCTTGAAAGCATTTGATTTATTTTTCGATGATGCCATGATAACAGAGATTGTGACATGGACCTACCAAAAAATTAAAAATTTAAAAACCGGTTACACAAGCAATGCTGGATTTTTGTACCAAAGAAATCCACCACCAGAGGCACCCGCAGCAGCCGCAAGCACCACACAGCGTCATCCAGGACAACGCAAGAGATGCTGTATTTGTCCCAGATCAAGTGACAAGACAACCAAATTAGTTGTGCCAACAGTAACCGATGCCAATGCCAACAGTAACATTTTTGCCTACAGCGGGGTGAAATAAGTGGAAAACCACCTTGTCATGGTCATTCTTATGAGAAACCTCCTCCTTATTATGAGATATTGTCATTATCACAAGATAGTAAGAAACCTCTTCCTCATGAGATACTGTCATTATCACGAGATAATGAGAGACATTCTCATGAGAAACCTCCTCCTTATGAGATATTGTCATTATCACGAGATAGTAAGAAACCTCCTCCTCATGAGATATTGTCATTATCACGAGATAATGAAAGACATTCTCATGAGAAACCTCCTCCTTATTATGAGATATTGTCATTACCACGAGATAATGAGAGTCATTCTCATGAGAAACCTCCTCCTTATTATGAGATATTGTCATTATCACGAGATAGTAAGAAACCTCCTCCTTATGAGATATTGTCATTACCACGAGATAATGAGAAAGTCATTCTCATGAGAAACCTCCTCCTCATGAGATATTGTCATTATCACAAGATAATGAGAAAGTCATTCTCATGAGAAACCTCCTCCTTATTATGAGATATTGTCATTATCACGAGATAATGAGAA
>JAQLOM010000648.1:0-10412 GCA_030068315.1 Chrysichthys thysi | reverse complement strand
GTAAATCATTGCATTCCATTTTTATTTACAATTTGTACTTTGTCCCAACTTTTTTGGAATCGGGGTTGTAGTTCCTTTGATGTTTTCTTGAAGCTTCTCTAACAGGTGCCTGGTGCATGGTGCTGTTGTTGTAATAATCATCATATCATCCATGTAGACCCTAATGGGTGGCAGAGGGACTGAAGAAGCCAGCCTCTCACCACCAACCACCCACTTGGATGCTCTTTGATGACTTCGTTCCTTGATGTATTTTTAGGCCCTTTGCTGATGTTATTCTTTTCCAGCCACAGGGAAACATCTGAAGCACCTTGTCAGAAACTAGTTTGGCGCATGTCTTACTCATCGTCTCTTCCGTTCCTGTGTCCATAGCCGTGTTATCTGCCTGTGAGTCTTCTTCTGCCCCCACTCTCACGGACTCTGGGGATATTCCCTCTTTCTTGTGTTTGTAGCCATTAATGGGTGTCTCAGATGTAGGCTACCTTCTGGTACTGGATCTTGCTGTTATGGGCAGCTAACCCATGCCAGCCCCTTTTGGGATCTGTTTCCTCCTGTCAGCTGTCTCTCCAGCAGTCACATGGTCTTTCCCTTGTTGTCAGTGTCATGAACTCTGGCAACACGCCCGTTATTTGGAACTCTGGCAACCCGTCCGCTTTCATGAAATCTGGCAACCTGTCCGCTTTCTACGGACTCAGTTTCCCATGAACACTTTCGCCCTCACAATATGGCGGATAAACTTCCGGGTCAAAGATCACCTGAATACTGACAATGGGCAGGTGTTTAGCATTTACGCCACAGACTATATAAAGACCTCTCCGTTCAGTATTCAACGCGAAGCATTGTTCTTGCCGCTCTTAGTGTGTATCCATTGCCAAGCCTTGATTCTGATTTTGCCTACCGTGTATGATCCTGTTCTGTCTCCCGTTTTCTCGTTTATAGCCTGAGCTCTATTGCCTTGTTCTGGATTTGTGTTTTTTGACCTTGGACTGTTCTTTCGGATTAGGATACTCTGCCTTGCCCAGTTTAGTCTGTCTGCTCATCGTTTACCCCTGCCTGTTTCATGTTTACGACTTTTGCCTGCTGTCTATCTGCTTATTCTGCCTTTTTATATTAAAGTTCCTTTTACTGCAAATGCATCCTGCGTCCTCCACATATTCTGACAATCAGCCATTCTGTTCCTGGCTGTCACTGGGTTCCTCCAGCATTAAGTTTTCAAATTACACAGGATAAGATTTTAAGAATCCAAGGTGCCTGGGGACTGTGCATGGCAGGGGCATCATATTTCCCTCAGTCAGGCTTATACCTGCCGCATATCTTATGACTTGCGTTCTGTTTCTCAGCATTCTTTTTAAGATCCAAGTGGTTGTGGTGTTTTCAGTTGAGTTTTTATTGTTGGTGCATATCCATTGATGAAGAATTAGTTTGTGGCAGTTGCATGCTGTGCCTGGGATCCATAAAGGCACTCTTTCATGGCATAAATATGCCCCACCATAGAGGCCAATTATCCAAAAAACATAATCCATGAGTGTAGCAGATTCAAAGCAATGTTTTACTTCTGTTAGTTTGTGTTTTTGTTTAGATATGATGATAAAAACCTGATTGATTATAATGGAACGTTCAATATATACACATATACATATATATTTATACTATTTTTCAAAATGATTTATCTGACGACTGTCAGGAATCCGCCCTACAGCCTGCAGACTCTCTGCCTACAGTCTGCAGGATTTTCGGAGCTCTTGCAACCCGGTTGTTTATACACTACCTGGCAACCCACCTCACGATCGGGACCCAAACGCCAGCTGCTCTCAATTCACGACTCATCATGTGTGTGTATAAAGAGGACTTTCATTCATGCAGACTTTGCGAAGTATTAATGTCCTCGGATCAATAATACCAAGCCGTTCATATTCTCTGTGTTTTTGCCTGTGCTCTGACCCGTTTTCTGTGCTTAGCTTTGTTTACTGTATTCAGTCTGAGATTCCTGTGTCCGCTTTTGTTTACTGTGTTCAGTCTGAGATTCCCGTGTCCGCTTTGTTTACTGTGTTCAGTCCTAGAGTCCTGTATCCGTCCTGTTTTCTGTGTCTAGCCCTAAAGTCCCGTATCCGTCCTGTTTTCTGTGTCTAGCCCTAAAGTCCCGTATCCGTCCTGTTTTCTGTGTCTAGCCCTAGAGTCCCGTGTCCACTCTGTTTTCTGTGTCTATTCCTAGGTTCTCGTGTCCGCCCAGTTCTCCGTGTCTAGACCGAGATCCTCGTGTCTGCCCTGTCTTCTGTGTTCAGTTTTTGATTATCTGTTTTGTCATAGATCTTCCTGTGTTAGTCCAGTTCATAGCCCGTTTCTGTGTCAGTTCTGTTCCCCGCATTTAGTTCTGTTTGTATCCCTATTCTCGTGTTAGCTTTGTTAGCTCTGTTCTTGGTGTATTTCCCCTGTTAGCTCTGTTCATTGTGTTTACTGTCCATCCGGTTTCTGACTACTCTTCCGTTTTTGGTTCATGTCCCAGCCTTGCCTAGTTCAGTCCGTTTGCTTAATCATTGACCTTCTGCCCGTTTCCTTGACTATTCTCCTGCCTGCCGTTATTGGATTTGTTCGCTGTTTGTAAATAAATATTTTATATATTTATCTTAAGCATCGGCACATGTGTCCTATCCTTCCCCGTGACATCGTAACAACGACACTGGTAGGTTACACATGCAGCCATGGTATTATTTGAAAGTGCAATTTTGAAGTGTACATTTTCATGGCACCGGTGACTTGATGACTTAAAGAGTATGATGACATTGCATTGGTGGCAGCATTTTACGTTTTATTTTTTAAGTGTAGTATGTTGTATGTGAACTTAAGTCTGTTTGGCTTGGAATGGAATGGATGCCTAAGATAAATTGGTAGTGCTATAGCCCAAATTTTATCTGGTTGCAGGGACATGGCATGCATGAGTTAGTGGACTAAACACCGGCACACATTAAGGAATCCTTGATTCTTTTGAGTCATCTACTGTTAACGAAAGTGACTTTTTGAGTGACGTTGATCCTGAATTCAATCTGGCCCTGAATGACAATGATGAGGAGGGAGATTATATTTTTATGGACTGCATAAATTCATTTGATGACTGCTACACAAAGGATGAGAGAGTTGATGGCCTAATTGTAGATGGGGATTATTGTCGTGATGAGAGTGATACAGTGGATGATGGTGATAATAGTGATGAAGATGATGCAGAAGATGGATGTTCAAAACTGGCAAAGGTGCTATGTGACTGGGCTCTGAGGAATGATGTGCCACAGAACACCCTCTCAGATCTTGTTAGTGTGCTACAGGAGTTCCATCCAAGGTTACCAAAGCAAGCTCGGACACTGCTACAAACAGGAAGAATGGCAGCCAGTGTAAAGAACATAAAAAGAGGGGAATATTTATATTTTGGTATTCTCGCACACTTTCAGACAATTCCAACATATGTCATCCACAATGTTAGCGACACGATTGGCCTCCAAATTAATGTGAATGGTTTGCCCTTGTACAAGAGTTCAGCTTTGCAGTTGTGGCCAATTTTAGGCAAAGTGCCATTTGAGAAGGAACCTTTTGTGATTGGAATGTTTTGTGGCAAGACCAATCAGCTGGATTTGGATCAATATGTGTCTGACTTTGTGGAGGAGGTAGCAAAGCTTGAGAATGGCTTTGAGGGTCCTTGAAAGACCTTCACATTGAAGATAGACTGTTTCATCTGTGACTTTCCTGCAAGGTCCTTTCAAAAAAAACACCAAAGGGCACAATGGGTATTTTTGTTGAGTGATGCACTCAAGAGGGAGTCTATGTAAACAACTACATGATTTTCCCTGAAAAGATGGTTGCACTCTGTACAGATGGCCAGTTTTCAAGAAAAGTGGATGAGAACCACCACAGGGGCAACTCTCCCCTTACACGGATTAATGTAGGCATGGTCACAATGTTCATCTTGGATTACATGCACCTTATTTGCCTCGGTGTCACTCGGAAATAGATCCGTTTTTGGATGAAGGGGAATTTTTCTTGTAGGCTGAGCTCTCAGGCAGTGATTGCTATCTCTGCAAGATTGGTGCAGTTAAGACAACACATCCAAGTTGAGTTTCACCGAAAGCCAAGGAGTTTATCAGAAATTGATAGGTGGAAAATCACCAAATACCACCAGTTCCTACCAAATCACCAAATACCACCAGTTCCTACTTTACACAGGCCCAGTTGTCTTGCAAGATATCCTTCCGTCTTCCCACTACACAAATTTCTTGAATCTCTCCATTGCCATGTATCTCATGCTCTCCTCTCCTTTCTGCAAATACTACTGTGACTTTGCTGATGCTCTTATGACCTACTTTCTGAGTGAATTTGAGCAGTTGTATGGAGCTGATGAATTAGTGTACAATGTGCATAACTTAAGTCATTTGGCTAATGATGTCAGGAGATATGGAGCTTTGGATGGAGTTTCAGCTTTTCCATTCAAAAATTATATGAGGAAATTGAAAAAAAAATTGCTGGAAACCAGTTTGTTCTACAACACCGACACATTACACTGGAAAGCGCCTTTGTGACCTCCAAATAAACAAAGAATGCAGACAACAATATTGAAAATGAAACACATGTGGACCAACAATTACCAACTTGCCTCACTGCACTCAATATAATATAAAGCAATATCTGAACAGTTCGGCATTGCCACAACTGTTGGTGACAATTGTGTGATGGCTCAAGGCAATTTGCGACTGGTACAGAACATGCTTTTTGATGAAAGGACAGATACAAAGTACATAATTTAAGAGGTTCTCAAAGCTAGACTCCCTGTACTCCAGCCCTCTAGAGTCAAAAGACATCTGCATTTATAAAGCAAGTGATCTGGAGAATACAAATCAAATCTACTACTTGTCAGATATAACAACAAAATATGTTTTGATCCCCATGACATCAGAGTGGGCAGTCATTCCTCTCCTTCATAGACCTAGCCTTTTCTTTGTTATTTTTAAAGGGGAAATCTGATGTGAAATGGACTTAAGGTGTATTGAAACATGATAACGAGTACGAACAGCCCACCTCCATTCACCCCCAGCATTCTGAAATACAGTGCTTTTAGCTGATGCTCCCAACAGGCTTTGATTGCTAGCGTTATGGGCATAGCATTGTCCATAAAAAGATATCGCTATTTTTACACCATTACAAGGCTCAACATAGCTCCACAGTTCATTGGTAGAATTCCAAGGGCTCTGACATTTGCACAGGTAGTATATTAAAAGAGAGAGTTTATACAGACAGTACCTTGAGGTAGATAAGTAGATTGATGAGCATGAACAAATAGGTAGGAAAGGGAAACAAATTGAAAAGACAGATGGCGCTGTTGCTCAAAATATCTGCAATCTATGCATTTTCATGGAATAAATTTTGCAGTCTGTTCCCCTATCCTTCCTAGTCGTTTATGCTTGTCAGTCTACTTATCATCACTTAATTTCAAGATGGCTGTGAACATAAAACTACCTCAATGTGCTGTCTGTATAAACACTCTCTTTTAATAAACTACAAATAACAAATAAAAGTTTTAATAAACTTTTCAAAGTTCTCAGTGCCTCATTTTAAATGTCAGAGCCCTTGGAATTCTACCAATGAAGGGGGAGCTACGTTGAGCCTGTTAATGGTGTAAATAAATTTCTTTTTATGGACAATGCTATGCCTTTAGCGCTAGCAATCAAAGCCTGTTGGGAGCATCAGCTAAAAGCACTGTATTTCTGAATGCTGGGGGCGAATGGAGGTGGGCTGTTCGAACTCGTTATCATGTTTCAATACACCCCAAGTCCATTTCACATCAGATTTCTCCTTTAATGTTAAGTAAAACTATTAATTTCACTTTTTGGACTTTTAAAGGACAATTGGACTATGTATAGTATTGTGGAATTCCCTGACAACTCAGTTGGGATTCTGAGCAACACCTGGCTAAATGATGATGTATCATTGACATTGTGGCCACCATACACTGACCCTAGCAAATTCAGGATGGCGTTGTTGATGCATGAAGTTCCTGGAACAACATGGACCATGCACGAAATAGCAATTTTGGCCACCTCAGGTAGGGTTTTTTCTTCTTTTCCCTAGAATTGAAAATAATGGTGAAAGCAAAATTCTTTCTGAACACTTTGTAAAGGTTTTTTTTTCTTCCTTAACCCTCTGGAGTTATGGAGTCCAGTGAACCACCCCCAACCAATGCACCAACCTGTGAGGCAGCCTTCTTCAATATACAGTAGCTTATGTTTATTATTTCCAATGTGGTAACCTGGCTAGCCTAGCGCTACCTAGTACTTCTACTCAATATCACATTTACCTACAGTACTGCGTCAAGGATCTCTCCGAAAGCTTATGTTGCCATCATAAATTTTTTGGCTGGCCAATCTGTGAACAGAGGGCTCTGGCATGCCCAGTATTTTTAAAGTTCAGAAAGTGTCTGCCCATGAGGAAGGTACACCTATTGAGAGATACCAGGCACTTTGGAAAAAAAAGGGAATCAATGTTAAAGAGTTTGGTGTACCAGGCCAGAAATGTGGTGTGGCCTGTGGTGGGCGTAGTAGTGGTGGGGTGGGTACTCTCGCACAGACTCTCTCCGTCTCTCTCAAACACAAAAAAGTCTCTACTCAGTTCAGTGTTTTCTTCTTTTTAGGTCTCAAAAGATATTTAATTGGCACATTAGAGGAAATAAAAGACAGCCTCTCTATTCTAGAGAGATCTGTCTCGATTGTGTCACACTCAAGTGCAGGCAGCATAAGAGATCCCACAGTGCTTGAAGATGTGACCTTACCTCTTCAAAGCTCCCAGGAGCTTGACACCTTGGAACAAAAGCTCGAAGACAGTCGGTGTCAAAAAGAATTGGTATGTAAATCATAGCCCCTTTAAGATCTTTGAAAAGATATTAAAAGTTTTAAATGCACAGCTACACTTATCACAGACTTGACTTGACTGAGCCAGACCCCTACATTTGGGCCATCAGTACCAGTCAAGGGCATTGCATTCAGGGTAGCTTTTCATGTTTTATCAGCCTGTTATTGTCCATTAAAAGTCTATGGATTATGTAAATGAGGCATCATATATACTAACCGGAGTGTCAATTTGCACATGAGGTACAAACAGGCAATAGGGTAATAAAAGGTTGTGTACAACCAGGACAAGAAATGCATTTGCACATGCACAAAAAAACACCGTGAAAGTTCATATTTCTGGCTGTAAATAAGGAATCCGATCCTGTGACTTCTTGGAAAAATGGCTGCCATGAAATGGGCTCATGCCTCAACATTCTGCTTTGTTCTGAAACTACTTCTGCTACATTTGTTACATCAAACAGCCATATGGAATGTTAAAACTGGCAATTCTGTGGGAAACGGCTACAATGCTAATGATTAAACTCTCTTGAAATGGTCTATAACATGTGCATTACTGTATGAGTATAGGGTTGCCAACTTTCTCAACCCCAAATGAGGGACACTTTCTTGTCTATATATGTCCCGGACAATTCAGGACGGTTGGCAACCCTATCCATAATTGACGTTCACATTATCGGCTGCATATGCTGTGATGTTTCTAATATCCAGCTGATAATTTTCCAGGCATGTCGTTTGCCATTTCATCGCTGTCTTCATAATAGTCAAGCAGCTTGGATTGCACGCCATCGGACACAGAGAAGTACCTCACACATACAGAAAACATTTTCCTATTTCCCTTATTCGAGGCATCACTGGCTAGTGAAAAATAAACAGGCTCACCTTCGGGTGGAGAAAGACAAGACACAACTTCCCCCACAGTGCTTGGTCCTAAAACATTCATAGTGATCGTCTCAGCTTTGGTTCTGCCCAAGTGCATCTTCTTAGCAATAGATGAATCTTGAAATAAAGTTCCATTTATCTTAACCATGCAGTCAGTGCTGTTATAGCTAAGACCATGTTGGACGGTGTGGTAAACATAGGCTACCTCACTTGCGGAAACCTTGTCTATTTCAGCCATAGATGTGGCAAAGAATGGACTGATGTCTCTGCCTTTTTTCACTAGCACAGCCTTCTTGTGCATATCTGAACCTTCGTGGTGAGTTAAGATTCCCCCTGACTTTGCATGTGCTGCAGATAGAAACGATGCATTTGGCTGACTTTGTATACTTTGAAGGAACATGATAGACTTCACCCTCCCTCATTGTTAGCTGTCAGGTGATAGGGGAGAGCTATCTGGTGGGTGGGAATTGGCCATGGTGATGATCTCAACAATCCATAAAAAGCTCAGTGTGGAGCTGCTGCTCCTGCAATTTGAGAGGAGCCAGTTGAAGTGGTTTGGGTACCTTAACAGGATGCCAAATGTGTAGCAAAAAATGATATGGTCTGATAAATGATTCCAACAGCTATAAAAATTCCATAATTCCAAAAAATATGTTTGGCACTAATAACACATCACCAAAACAACACCATACCTAAAATGAAGCATGGTGGTAGCATCCTTATCCTTTAAGGTTGCTTTTCTTCAGTCAGCACTGGGGCTTTTATCAAGGAGCATACTTTTTCTATCTTATAATTTTACATTGAAGGTGAAAAAAGTTCTGCCATGGTTTCTCTTAGTTAACTTTTTTTTTTTACTTCACATAAACCTGCCATTTTATCAGGGGGTGGATATACTTTTTACATCCACCATATTAAAATGCAGCTAGCACCAAAAACTTATATTAATTTCCAAAAATTCTCTAATTTCCCTCCATGAAATGAATCAAGCTTGAATGTGTTGTTTAATAAACTGAAGAAATCTTATTATCCTGATGGCAAATGTCCAATATCTAAAATCAAATTGATATGAAGATGACAAGAAGTTGTGTGCATAATATATATACAACCCGAATTGCAGAAAAGTTCCAGGATGCCTACCGGTGGTGGCTGGTGACAGAGGGCCACACTGTGGATTAGGTCATCAAACAAGTCACCCTGGAGCAGTTTGTGCATCGAATCACCCTGGGTACCACGAGCTGGGTCCGGTGTCATCGCCCATCATTGCTGGCACAAGTGATCAAGCTAGCAGAGGACCATCTGACAGTGGTGCCAGGGGCTGGCGAACCTCATTGCACTCTCTCTCTTTCTGCTTCCCCTCTCTCCTTTTCCCTGTGTTTTCCTTCTTTCCCTGCCCCTCCTCTCATGTCTGTTCGTGCACCTATACTGGCCCCGTGGAGATGGGTGATTAGTTCCTTCCAGCCCGCCGCGTGAATCAGTGGAGCCAACCCTCATGTTTCAACCCCTGTCTGTCTGTCTAATGTGTTTTGCCATCCCCAGGTGTCACACATTCAAGCTGCCAAGGCCAAGGGTAAGCCTGGGCTGGTCTGCTGCCATGGCGGGGAGTCAGGACATCTCCAGGACCAGTATGGTGTGATGGAGGTTTTGAGGGTGGTTCAGATCTCCGATGCACCAGCAGCTGCCCCTGATTGGGCCAGAGCATATCACATACCGGTGAGTATCCAAGGGGCTACATATATCACCCAGGTGGATTCGGGCTGTGGTCAGACCTCCATCCACAAGGGTGTGAGTCAAGGCGTGGCATAGGGCAAAAAATGAGTGGTGAAGGTGTTATGTGTACACGGGGATGTCCACGAGTATCCATTGGTGCCTGTCCAGATACAATTTAAGGGACAAAAGCATAGAGTTGAGGTGGCGGTCAGTCCACGCCTCACCCACCCACTGGTTTTGGGAACTGATTGGCTGGGGTTCAATAGGCTTTTAAAAGACTGGGTGGATCCTGTCAAGATAGGTCAGCCCCATCTAGTGCTCGCTGAGGAGCTGGTCTCAGAGCCATCCACGTCAACTCTGCATTCCGATGACATAGAGAGGGAGGAGCCATGGGCTCCTCTCCCTCTGGTGAATCCCCCGGAGGATTTACCCCTGGAGCAGATGCGAGACAAAACTCTGAGACATGCATTTGAAAAGTGAGAGTAATCGATGGTCAATATCTCCAGCCGGGTGCCGGGACTTCTACCTGTATTTTGTCATTATTAGAGAGCGATTGTATTGAGTGAGACAGGATGCTCACACAAGGAAACAGGTAACCTAGTTGTTGATTCCAAAGAGCCGCCGGGAACTTATCTTCCAGGAGGCTCATTACAATCTGATGGCAGGGGACCTCGGCCAAAATAAAACACTAGCCCGTCTCATGGCCCGATTCTATTGGCCAGGCATTTGCAGCGATGTCCGCTGGTGGTGCGTGGCAGGTCGCAAATCCCAGCTGGTGAGTCCGGCGGCCACTCCAAGGGCTCCATCGCAGCCACTCCCACTAATAGAGACCCCCTTTGAAAGAATTGGAATGGACCTCATTGGGCCATTACACACGTGGACAAAATTGTTGGTACCCTTCAGTCAATGAAAGAAAAACTCACAATGGTCACAGAAATAACTTTA
>JAQLOM010000628.1:0-10412 GCA_030068315.1 Chrysichthys thysi | reverse complement strand
TAGGGGAGTGAGAGAATGTCGAGTATAGGGGAGTAGGGGAGTGAGATCGTGTTGGGTGTACTGTGGGGTGAAGCGTCACACTGAGCGCTGGATTGCTGGAGAGCGGCTCATTAGAAGTGTTTATCTGTAGCAGATGAGGGAGAGACTCCGTAACGCCGTCACTCTGTCCTCTGTCCGCTGGAGGGTTGGAGCGCTCTGTACCACACGCTTTACTGCTCCATATAAACAGCGTGTTTATAAAGCGAACCATGTCAGAAAGAGCACTGAGTAAATACAGCGCGGACTTCACGTCCACTCAGCCGGGTGACTGATGAGAGCGGTGACGTCACCGTGGCGTCGTGTCCGGGTTTACTTTGGACCCTGGGGAAGTTTGGAGAGAATGTAAAGCAGCACATGGTCGTGGTCAGTGTATGGTTTAGTACGCGATCAGACTGCTACATATAAACATCAGAGGATTTTTCTGCACAGGACGTGGATCCTCCTTCTGAGCCGTGAATAACATCGACTCCTTCTCTGATCTACAGTGGACGTCCTGGCGCAGGCCCTCGATGTTCTGCACAGCAGCGTGGCAGAGGATGAGGGGCGTGGCCTCTTTTTGAAGTACAAGGCCCTGGCGGCCATTTTGGCTCTGCTGAGGACAGGAAGTCCGGGACTGCTCGCTCCGTCACTAGATGTCCTGCTTCAGATGAGCGCGGAGTCACGTGAGTACAGAAATCTTCACATGTATTTAATAACAATGTCACAGATCATTCCTGTCCTTTCTAGTGGCTTTATCCAATCACACGCAGTTATGTAAATTACTTATAGCTGTAGGAGCGAATCGGAGCGAACCGGAGACTAGCTACAGAGCTAGCGACAGGACTGAGGCTTACAGCTTTAAGAGGGTTTAAAGATGAACAGATGGAGAGGACCGCGCTCGTAGTCCGTTCACAATAAATGAGTGTTGTCAGTAAAGGTCTCTTCACACAGTGTTATTCGGAGCCGTAAGCTCCTCGCTGATGGTTTAGCGTTAAGACGTGTTCATCATTATCCAGGCCTCCGTAAGCGACGAGGGTTATGTACCGGGAACATCAGTGAAATAATAACAGTGTTGTTTGTTCGAATCTCACAGCGCATCAAACTCAGACGCCTTTGATTGATTTTGTTTCCCGTTTGAGTTTAACTGTTTTATTTCTCACACAGAAGCTAACGAGGTGTCGGATGAGTTTACGTACACGCGCAGCTACATGTGCAATGATTAGCGTGATTAAGCCCACATGGCTACACGCTCGAGCATCATTAACACATCCATTGGCCCGGCTCCTTTCCGCTCCGTTAAACGCTAACGCGTCAGACGAGGCTAATAAACGTCTCCCAAACGCACCTCCTGGACCTGGAGCTGAAAAGAGCCGATATCAGATATGAAGTTCTGGCATTGGAGGTCTTTTAAAGTGGCTCTTAAAGCACACCTGATTCGGCTCATCAGCTCATTAACACACCTTTCATGAGCTTTAAATGCGTGTTAGCGCAGTACAGAGTGCTTCAGTGCTCCGTGCCCTGTGCACGATCCTCAGCTTTCTGCTCCAACATCACATTAGACGCAACAAAAGATCCCTCAGGTCCGTCAGGTTTCCACGGCGACCAGTGCAGATGTTTTGTTAGCTTCTCTTTAAAACTGCAGAGCAGTAATTCACTAATTGAGTATGCGTAACCTGGAGAGTGTGGTGTTTTTTTTATTATGCAGTCAAAATCTCAACAGAATTTTTGCTAGCTCTCTTGAGCAGGTGCTAGTCAGGATTAGCGTGAAGAACCGCAAAACTTGCTACTGGCAAATCGACCCCTGAATACACTTTACAGGCAAAATAATACTCAGTTCCTGTTTCTTGTGCATTGAGAGCTCCTTCCAGGATATGGTGAGTGACCTTAGCTGGGGTTAGCTACATCATCAGTTCTCCCATGCATTCGTGACCAAAGATCTGCTGCTCTGTGGCATTCTGTCTCTTGGTTCCCGTCTTTCTTTCTTTCACTTTCTGGCCTTTCCTGATTACACACCCGTAATATCGTGCCTGGCTTGCTGCGACCGCTGCTAATCAGCGCAAATCCCTTTACAAGCAACGCCGTTTCCTTTTAGTGACACTAAGCAGAGGCGCCCAGTCCCAGAATGCTGAGGGGCGCCGGTTTACGAGCTGCTAGCGATTTATGGAGGGATAATTAGCAGCCTGTGTGAAAGCGCTTGGGTCAGAGAGCAAAGCGAGTTCACACCTGAAGGTCACTCCGGCCTCCTGTGTTTCAGAGTGCTCGGCGTCCCTCTCCCGCTTTCGTTAATCCGTTTCGTGTGTTGGCGCCAAAAAGAAAAAAAAAGTCAGACGGTCAAAATCTTCTGTGATGGACGCCTTTGAAGTTCCTTCAGCTTTGTCTAATGGGAGACAGCACTACCTGTGAAGATGAGAGACAGCAGATGTGGACACTGTTACGGACACATTTTTTCTTGAACAGCTTAAAGAAGAACAGAATATCCGGCCTTTAGATCAAGACATTCCTTTATACATAGATTTCCATAAATGTCTTCTTGCACAGAGAATTTATCTTTTCTGCGTGTATGTGTGTGTGTGTGTGTGTGTGTGTTGGGGAGACAGAGAGAGGGATTGACTGGGAGGCAGATGTGCCAAGATAAAAGGGCCATGCTGACCATTTGTGTTAAATCATGGGGTCAAAGGTCATCAGACTTCTGTTAACGTGAGACAGATGAGGAGAAGCATTTCCACTCCGGTAGCTTGGGGTTTGGGGCAGTTCGTGAGCACTGTTGCCCTTCCTGTGACAAACAGGAAGACCGTTCCATCCTGTTCTCGTCTTGTATCTGTTATTGTATCTGGTTCGGTTCTGCTCTTCTCAAAACGGCGGCCGTCACGTCCACAGGAAGCCCGTGGGATCACTGGGGAAAGCAGGTCTGATCATGTGATGGCTGCGTGATGTGTCTCATGGTGCTAATGTTTATCAGAAAAAGTGCCAGTAAATGAGAACGTCCTGTGTCTTCCGCGTTAATGAGGAAGGATGAACCACGCTTTGGGGAGAGAGAGTGGAGGTTTTTAAAAGACAAAAGTTTGCTCATCATTTTTTCCAGTTGTTTGAACCATTTTTGCTGTTTCTGTTTCTTCTCACACTGCGTTAGTCATTCAGGCGTTCGCGATCTGTCCGTGTCGTCGTGCTGTCGCTGCACGCTCCCGCGTCCATCAGGCTCCTACGCTAGACCGTCTTTCTCCTGGTGGGACTGACGGTGGAGAGCAGCCGCAGTCTCGCCGACTCACAAAAATAAATACTGCAGAACTCCTTAATGCGAGTCAGAGTGAAGCCTGAGCGTTTCACCTACTTATTCATCTATTTTAAGGGTAAAAAAATGAAGACAGACGGCAATCCATCTCTCTCCTACTTTTGTGCATTTGTGTGCATTTATTTAGATGTTTATTTACTTCTTTGCCTTCTTGTGTATTTTGGAGACTTTCAGGATGTTTCTAACCCCAGGCCAAGTCAGTAGTGCTACCATGATTAATAACCCCCCACCACACACACACACACACACACACACACACACACACACACACACACACACACACACACACACAAATCCTCTTGTCCTTTTTTTTTAAACTCTAGATCATCTTCCTGCCTTCCTGGACGCGTGCAGCACAGATCAGTTCTTCCGTTGTTCTGCTATACTTCTCAGGAGCCCACGGCTGGACCTCACCGTCGCCGAGAAGCTCAGCGTTCTCCTGCAGAAACTCTCCTGCATCAGGTCTGAGCTGAATCCTTTACTCATCATCATCATCATCACTTCAGCTATCAGTAGAAGGTTTGAGGGAGTCTGGTAAATTTACAGTCTGTAAACTCCCGGCAAGGCAGCATGAAGGACTTATAATAAAGGACGAATAAATGTTTTCCTTTTCTCTGAGCTATATTCTGATAATATTGTTTTTATTATTGTTATATATCTTATATTTATAAATGTTCTGACTTTATTGGCAGGAAAACCTTAACTGCGAGCCTTATAAAAACATTAGTCTTCATTAGGAGACGCTTCACGGCCAAAGACAGTTCAGGTGGAGGAGTCTTACAGTGAAGCACTAACACGGTCAACACACAGCTGGAATATGCTTTTCACCATCTTTGTTCGCAACTTCTAATAAGCTCCACCCACAATCATTATAACTATTTTAAAAATAATTTTCTGAAATTCAGTTTTTTCTTTCTTCAGAACCCATAAATAACAATTTCTAGCTCTGCTTAGTACCTTATTACAGAGAAATTTCACAAAATGGTGATGGTTTGTTTACTCGTTTACGAAAGATTTCCTACTTTATCGTTATTAAACTGTAACCTGTTGGCTAAAGTGAACCCTAAGGTTCCGGCCCATTCTGCACCTCAGGTGAGGCTTTACCTCCGGGCTCCACGCCTGTGCCGAGCCGCCCACGTCACCCACAGCTGACCCGCGGCCGTATAACGACGGCGTAGCGTAGCGTGGACCAGCTCTGGAGCTACATCATCAGGTCTTATTTCCTGAGCGCGGTCCTCACCAAGCTGATGTGCAGAAAGCTAAACACCTCGTTAGCTTAGCCTCGCCGTCCAAATGAGCTCATTAATCCTCATTAGGGGAGATCGGGCGAGAGCGGGAAACGTCTGGAGGAAAGAGACACCACCAGATGTTCCTGTGAAATTTGTGTTGAAATGGAGTAGTGTTGGGTTTAAAAACTAGAAACGCTCTGCTCATATGGTAATGTGGACGAGGGCCTGTGGAGCTAGCATACAAACGGAATAATAATACGTGGTGTGTCACGCTGTTACGGGAAAATAATCAGCATCAGGGAGCGTGTGATGAAGCAGACTTGCTCTTACCAACCTGAAGTGCATTGTGTTCCTCTAAAATTCCTTTCAAGCCACAGGAGTTTGTCAGAGATTAGAGGTGTGTAATTTATTAATAAACACACTTCACAGTTATGATTAATGTTGTGGAACGAGACTTCCACTTCTGCACCAGGAACCAAGAAACCTGAAAATGTAAGTGCCTCTGTCTTCTGTGGAGGAAAAACATACTGTTACAAAGCACTGAAACTGGAGGCTCCTTCCATAAATGTTAACTATATTGATGAATACATATAAACGTGCATGTGGACATGAACCTGTGATTTGCTTCTGACCACTCAGAACCCAGGACCGAACATGCAGCCCAGCAATCTCCACCAATAATTAATCGTGTGTGTGTGTGTGTGTGTGTGTGTGTGTGTGTGTGTGTGTGTGTGTGTGTGTGTGTGTGTGTTGCAGAAAGAACCGGCGTCTGTTTGAAGCGTCCCAGCTGCACCTGTTGCTCCAGGAAGCGCAGCGCTCGGCCGACCCGTCTCGAGCCTTCCTCAACATCAACTTCAGCTCTGTCCTGTTTAATCTGGGCGTGGCCTCACGCTCCTGACACGCCCACAATCTGTACAGGGAGAGAGAGAAAAAAATAACACACAATCATAAAAATCATGGTGCTCTTTTGGTGTTGTGGTTTGTTTATTTATTTATTTATTTATTTCTGTGTGATCGGCAGTTCATTATAATGCATTGTAAACAAATGTGTAAATTATTCATGTTTAATCATTAGATTTTATTATAATTTAGGTATCATTTGTTAATGTGGTAATTATTAATTTTTCAGAAAAAACTTTATTGAATTTCATGCTTCATTTCTGTACACACTGGATTACAATAACACACACACACGCGCAGTGTGTTTCTTCCTGTGGTCTCTGGTGTGTGAGGTCTCTGTGTCCTCCGTTGCCTCCCTGTTGGTTCTAATCCTGTGATTTGGTTGTTCTTGTGCTGATTTAGAATGACGTTTCATTTGCCGAGGCAGAAGAGACCGGCGCACGGATTTGTACGTTTGGCCTGCGTTTGTAAACCTGCGGTTTTGAGAGCTCCCTTACATCTTGAGCATTTTAACTGACTTAAATTGTTTGTGACTGAATAAAATATTTGTTATGGGCTTTATATCTTGCTTGATTGTGTAGACTTAAACATTTGTGTCACCAAACCTCTCCTCATTTCTCAAGTAATGATTTTATAAGTAGCTCTAAACTGAGCGCAGCTGCTGTTAGTCGAATTCAGATCGTCTCATGGAGTTTACAGAGGCTTCCAAGAATGTTGTTTTGCTGTGAAGTCACGCATTCATCAAGTCGGGTTGGGTTTGTGTTTGTGCAGAGTGAGCCCCTGGGATTTGGATGTATTAAAGCTGAAACAGTTCTCAGGATGAATGTGAATAAAATATGATGGGGGGGGGGGTAGTTTTCTTAATTAGCTGCATTTTCCCCCACAGTTGGGATGGGCAGAGCAGGGATTCGTGTACGGAGCCAAAACACGACGATCAGTCAGTGTTCACTGCTAGTGAGCTGCTCCTGTTGAGCAGGACACGCCCACTGGGACAGGACCTATACCATCTCCAAGGTGTTGGACTGAATGAAAGCTGAGTGCTGCGTTTTAAAACGCATCATGATGTTGAGTGAGACTGGTATAAAAAGCTCCGAACACCAGTTTGATTTAAGGGGCACTTTAGTGGTGCACTATATAGTTTTGGGGCATCAATGAGCAGAAATGGGAAATAATTCATAAGTGTGTTGTCATTAGCTGTAACTCTGAATCGTGGTGCTCTTGTAAGCTTAGAACGAGCCCTTTATATCTCCATAGGGGGTGGGTCCACCTCTACGGAGTCGCCATGTTGCATCGCTACAGTAGCCCAGAACGGACAAAGCTCTAGAGAGCGCCTTCCACGCTTCATGTTTTTACACGCAGCAGCGTGGATCTGGAAGTAAGCACCGGAAGGACGATAAAGAAGAAGAAGATAGAAGAATCAGTTTTTGCTGGAGAACAAGTTTGAGAAGACAAATTGTGAAAAATGGAGGATCAGACTTATTTTTTTAGCACGGAAAAAGCAAGAGAGTGTGAATGTAAGTAGTTAGAAGTACGCTACGGGAACCTGTACGCTCTGATGTGCGCTGGGAGAGCGATGGGGAGGAAAGGTACAGAGCGGAGCTTTAAAAATTCTTACAGGATTTGTGCTGTTGTTCAGGTGAGTGGAGTCTGAACCACCTGTTAGGAGAGAATATTATAGGTGGTAATTTTGCAGGTCAGTCCATGTGCTCCATCTTGAAGAAGCAGTGAGACAGATTTGGCTCGCTGCACCAAGTTAACGGCATGTTTTTCTTGAACATGAAGCACAAGAGCTCAGAGTCTGGACCGTGAACTGACCATCTGGTTTTTAGCTGAGCTCCACTCCTGCAGATGCACAACCTCTTCTCACTGCAGTCAGGAGCTGCTGTGGGTGGAGTGCGTGAAGCTCCAGCTAATCAGCCAAAGCAGATCTGAGTGCACTGAGACAATACGCTCGTGTATCTGCAGCACATCATACAGCGGATGATCTCGACTCCAGAGAGACAGATATAAGTGTTGATCCAGCTCATGATCTGGATCAGGAGAGAAAAAGAACCACAAAACCCTGAACGATGTGCCGATGTAAACTGTCGCACTGCTGCCCCATAAGCAGAAGTTTAAGTCCTTCGTTATTTAACAGGACTAACAGATAACATCCAAGAGCTTTTTTCAGCATTCGCGATCTCACCATCCCTGCTGTGAGCGCTTAGTCCTCGACTTATTGATGCTAGTTGAGTTGAATTCTTTGTGTGAATATTTACTAGAATGACCTTTGGCTGCAATTACATCTGCAGGTCTTCTGGTATATGTCTCCGTCAGCTTTGCACATCTGGATCCTGATGTTTTTGCCCATTCTTTTTGGCAAAACTGCTAAAGATGTGTCAGATTGGGTGGAGACCAATGAAAAACAGCTATTTTCAAGTCTTGCCATGGATCCGTAAGCAGACTGAGGTCTGGGTCATTCTAACGCATCCAGGATGGAATGTGTTTTCTAATAGGATTGTCCTGTTTACAGTGGATATAAAAGTCCCCCCCCCCTCATTAAAACAGCAGGTTTTTGTGATGGGGAAAAAATGAAACCAGGATAAATAATTTCAGAATTTTTACTACCGTCAGTGAGGAAGTACAATGTATACAAGACAATTGAAAAAACATTCAAACAATAAGTTACAATAACCTGGTTGCATAAGTGTACACACCCTTTTATAATTGGGGATGTAGCTGTGTGCAAAATAATCCAATCAGATTCAATCCCATGTTCAGATGTAATTATCATCAAGCTATCTTCAATTCTGATTAACCCTGAACAGATCAGCTGATTCTGTAGGCTTTTCTTCACATCTCCTTGGTTTCCTGCTGCTGAAGTCATGATCCTCTAAGAGCTTCCAAAGCCTGTACGGTGTCTGACCTGTTGAATGGTAACAATCAGGAGAAGGGTGTAAGAGAATTCCCAAGACATTCGATGTAACAAGGAACACCGTGAAGGCCATCATCAACAACTGGAGAACACGGACCACCACAGTGACATCATCAAGAACAGGAACATCCCTCCAACATTTTACAAAAGAACAAGACAAGAACTTACCTTGGAGGCTACCAGGAGACCTACAGGAATATTAAAGGAACTGCCGGAACACTTGACACGCACGGATTCCTCTCTCCATGTGACAACAATCTCCCGAACTCTTCACATGTCTGGGCTGTGGGGCAGGGTGGCGTTACAGAAGGCCTTTCTTACAAAAATCATCCAAGTCTGAATAAATCACCCAGACTACTTGCAGCAAAATGTGGTATGGTCTGATGAGAAAAATTCCAACATCTATACAAATGTCATAAGTGCAAAAGATATGTTTGGCACAAAAAAGCACGGTGGTGGCAGCATCATGCTTTAGGGCGACTTTTCTTCAGCCAGATCTGGGCTTTTATCAGTGTGGAGGGAAGCAGGAAGCTACAAATATCAGTTGTTTTAGTGTAAAACCTGCAGGTGTCTGTTAGTCATCTGAAGATGAAAAGGAATTTCACCTTTCAGCACAACAACGACCCGAAGCACACGTCCTCATCTACAGAGGGACGGCTTCACCAGAAGAAGCTCGGTGTTTCTGATTGGCCGAGCCGGAGCCCAGAGCTGAATCCCACTAAAACTCTGGGGGAGACCTGAGGCAGGCTGTGCACAGGAAATGACATCACAGATGGCTCTAGAATGTTTTTGGAAGAAAGAGAGGGAAAATATTGCTAAGTCAAGATGTGCCATGCTGACAGACTCTCACCCAAAAACACTGCGTGGTGTAATAAAACCAAAAGGTTTTGAAGACTATGTGAAGACTTTTGCAACCAGGTAAGTGTAACTTTCTATTTTATTTTTCTTTTGGCTTTGATTTTTCTCGTTTCTTGTTTTTGACTTTATTGCAGTATTTTTGCAGTTGATATCTTGGTGTCTTTCATATAGGTACTTCACAAAACCTGCCATTTTTACAGAAGTGTGTAAACTTTTCACATCCATTGTAGCTCCATCCTTCTTGCCCTTCACCCCCAACATTTTAACACTCGTTACTAATATAAAGCGTCCCTGCGCCACTGTGCTGCCGCCCTCATGCTTCACAGTAGGGATGGGGTTCTCAGAGTGATGAGCAGTGTTGAATTTCAGCCAAACATCCATCATGTCTTTCAGCGAACTTCAAATGGATTACCTTTCACCACGTTTCTCTAAAGTCCAGCTCGGTGTTGAGCCCCTCGTTGTCCTGTGAACAACTTCTCGCATCTGGTCTGTGGATCTCTCCTGCTGGGGCTTCTCGGTGGCTCATGATTAATCTCCTCTTTACCCACTCGCCGACGGCTGGTGGACGGCTTCCTCTATACAGAGAAGTGGTTTGAAATAAACAATATTTTTTATACCCCAAAACCCTAATTGATTCTTTTCCAGAAAGTGGTCCTGGACTTGTTTTGTTAGCTGCTTGGTCTTCCTGCTGCGTTTTGGGAATAAACAATTCCAAGTGCACGTCTTTCCACAGTTGCTTGTTCAAAGGATATGTGATACCTCTAGGTTTGTTTTAATTTTTCATTATCCAGGAAGTGGACAGTGCTGGAGAATTTGACTTTACAGTGTCACAGGAAGTCCACGTTACATTACATTAACGCTTTTTCGAAACAACTGGTCCGATAAATAAACACCAGGACTTGATGATTCCATTTTGCAGATGTGAACATCGTGTGAAGGTCTTCAGTGTTCCAAGACAAGCTGCTAGCATGGAGAGAAGAAAAGCTGGCGTGCACACACACACACACACACACACACACACACACACCATACACATATGTTTTCTGAACTCGTAGTCGAAACATCTGAGTTATAAGCGGATCCGTCTATGTGTTCATGAGGGTGAGATTGCTCCAAATGGCTCTTTAAAAGTGTGTGTGTGTGTGTGTGTGTGTGTGTGTATGAAATATAATATATGTTATATGATGTCTATCTATATATATAT
>JAQLOM010000537.1:0-10416 GCA_030068315.1 Chrysichthys thysi | reverse complement strand
GAGAGAGAGAGAGAGAGAGAGAGAGAGAGAGAGAGAGAGAGAGAGAGAGAGAGAGAGAGAGAGAGAGAGTGAGATTGCCATGACTCACAAAATTGCTCGAAACATTAAGGGACGGCGATAAAATTGGTGACCCAAACTACACTAGGAATGCGCTCACTTCAGCGAGGAGTAAATAGTAAAACAACATTCTCCAAAAACCAGGATATTTCATTTCGAACATGAAAAGACGATGCATTACCTCGTAATAATCCCCAGCTTCACTATAATTCACTGAAATCTTGCGGATTTACGAGATCTACCACTTAACACCCTGAAGCATACAGGTTAGAGTCTGATTAAAGTACCATTTGGTAAGGGGGGTGGGGGGGCTTTCCAGGGAGACAGAACAATCTGCTGTTCACAGCCGATATCAGCAGTGACCACACTTGAAGATCTACATCAGCTCTTCTCATCAGCTCCAGCATTACGCTTCAACATGGGTCTTGTGTAACAAATACACAGCGGACACAGAGCCATGAAATGAATCTTTACGAGCAGATAAGAACCCCAGGCACGTCACCCCAGACACAAGACCTCAGCAAAACTTTCTCCATCATCCTCAGTGATGATCAGAACCATCTAGAAGCAGCCTGTATTAGGAAACTTGAGAGAATTTCATTCTTTGTGCCTTACGTTCAGAAAGAGGTTGCTGAAGACTAGACACCAAGCATCTGGAGAAAATGTCAGTGTATCACATGACGATGATGATGATGATGATACAGGGTCAAATCCTGCATGTACCTGAAGGTCTCCAGTATAATAATCAATTAGACGTGAGGCAAAAATGTATCTTTTTTTCTGTAGTAGATTCAAGATATCGCACATCATTACACGCCATCAGACGTGGTTATAGAACCGCATGCGATTCAGGTCACTACTGCCTTCCTGAAAGTTAGCGTCCCATTAGAACATATAGTGCAATAGATCGAGTGGAGGAACGGTAATTTCAACGCCTCTGACATAGAAAAGCAAAGGCGAAGCTTCTGAAAACTAAGCAGAGAAACCAATAACATCACAGGAGTACCTTGCACGTTCACAAGGTTAGGTTCCAGACCCCGGCGCGGATGTGTGAAAGTCCCGAATGTTTGGTGGAGTCACTAAAAAATGCTAATAAATGCTCATTTCTAAAGTTTAAACCCTAAATAGGACCCAAATCATGTCCACAAAGCACTTTAACTTCATTTAAAAGTTAGCTTAATACATTATCCATAAAAAAAATTAAAAATAATAATAATAATAGACGTAAAACCAGAGTACAATATGGCCTGATTGATATTTGCCCCACTAGCGTATTTAAAAGTACAGTTATATTAACTTTACCCCTATCCTAATTCATTAGTGATATTTAAGCATCTTGAGGTTTGTTATAAATTAAACAAAAACCAAGGAAAAAAGAACCGAAAACAAACACATCACACTTGTATCAAATCCCGGCGTGTTAAACTGAGATGCGGGGAGATGAACCGCGCTTTCACTCCTATAGTACACAATGTGTCTGAGCTCCCAGCCAACCAGCAATGAGGAAAGTTGGTACCCTGCTCTGTGATTGGCTACTTCACACCCTTCCAGCCAATAGCGTGTAATCATGGAGCCTACACGCCGTCACCAAAACAAACCATATGTACACATTTGCTATGAACGTTTCACAATGTGTGAAAAAAACGCGAATGTAAATTTGTTAGGTTCCACAGAAAATTTCACGAATCTGTGAAGTCGCGAATCCAGAAACGCGAATGCACGAGTTATTACTGTATACGTGACTAGAAAGGCTCTCGGAGAAGAAACACCTCCATCCAATGGATGGGTGGATAGATACGTGATTAATTGCCAGGGGGAAATTAAGGACACACACACACACACACACACACACAGTCAAGTTACGATGGAGATGCATTCCGCTATAACCATTTTAAGTGGAAAATATCGTAAGTCGAAGGCCACTGCTTAGCCTAGCCTACCCAGGAGTCTTTTCCTGTAGGAGACATGCTGGGCATTTAGAAGACATGCTTTTGAATTAAAATTAGCTCTTGAACCACACACACAAAAACAAACAAACAAACAAACAAACAAAAAAACATGCAGTAATGCACTGTACGGTACACCGATACACAAGTTAACCCCATGAGGTGGGGGAGAGAGTGAGGCATCATGCAAGGCTAGTGGCGCGTACATCCGGGCGTCGTCCGCACGTATGGATGCCTGCCCACAAATATTTTCTAAATACTTTACGATTTTTAGCACATCGCAATAGTCATAGTAACTTCGAAAACTCGTAAATCGGGTCATCGTTACCGTATGTATCAGGATAGATTTTCAAGAGTTATCGTATTTCTACATCGGCTATGTTTCATCACTACTGAACCTGATGGCCATCAAGTGGATTTTAAAATGTGTAAGTTTAAAGTGCCTCATCTTAAAGCATTAGCAAAGAACCACTAAACTCATAGAGTCGCTCTGAAATTTAGCAGGTTCTTCCTTGGCCCATGCTTCACCTTTCTACCAAGTTTCGTGGAAATCTGTTTTGGTAGGTTTCGTGCAATCCTGCCAATATTCAAACAAACAAACAAAAACAAACTGCAGGAGTAACAAACCCCAAGTTAGTTCAAACTACTTAAGAATCTTTTCTCCAACATGGCTTAAGATGTTCATTTTGTGTGTTCTGAATAATAAATGATAATAATAATAAATCTTTTTCCTCCACAAAGAACATGGGAGTTTATGAATCCTGGAGTATCTCTCTAATTCCTCCACGTCCCTTTCAGGGTCTGGATTTACGCATTAGTCACACACAACCATAATCTTATTAAATGCACCGTAGATAAGGGATAATTATTAGTGGTGACCCATTCGGTTTTTATCTTGCTGTATCACGACAACTGAACAACAAGCTAAAATTTTAACAGGCACGAGTCAGGGGAATCAATACACCAGAGATGAAATTCTGTCACCGCGCTCGTCTGTGTTTTTTTTATTCTTCAATCGGAGGCGAGTTTCACTCCATATTTAACCTTCCTGGCAGCAGTGTAGTCATAAGAAAAAAAAATACATAAATATAGAAGGTTATTCAGCAGAGTTGTAAAAGGGGAAAAAAACAAAACAAAAACAAAACAAATCCCACCTCGTAGTCTGGGCCTCCGAAATGAGATTTCTTCTTCAGCTCGGACAGCGCCGTTTTATAGGCCTCCTCCACTCTCCTCCTTTTCTCCGTCTCCTACAGACACACAGAAAGAGCGACTGAGAACGAGAGGAACGAATGAGAAGTAAAAAAAAAGTAAAGCGTACGTGGGAGGGTGAGAGAGTGAGAGAGACCCAGAAAGAATGAAGGAGATGCAGAGTGCAAGGGTCACAGATTACATATTGCTGCACTACACTTTCTTATCTTGTGAACTGTGCAGCTGCTTCAGAGGACCATCTCGATCTGATCCAAATAGGCTACCAGGTCAGATAACTCAGTGATTCCCAACCAATGTGCCGTGAGAGATCCTCAGGTGCATCATGGAAAATGATCCAATTTCTCCTAATTGGTCTGAAAATTATTCGTTATTTACTGCAAATAATTTGTCTTCATTTATCTATGCGACAGAACAATTAAATACTCCTCCACCAGGTGGAAGAAGGAGGCTAATTAATCTGTGTATCTACCCATTATATATACTTTTTGCGACGTTTTTGTTTGGCGGTGCGCCGTTGGATTTTTCTAATATAAAATCTGTGCCGTGGCTCAAAAAAGGCTGGGATACACCGAGGCTGCGTTCCAATATCCATACATTCTGTACTTACTATGCTGAGTTTGAGTCCGTAGGGCGTTTCCATTACAAATGCGGCGAAAATAAGTGTCCTGAAAGGACCCGGATGGTGCCCTCATAACGGTCAAATCTTGGAGTGTGGAACAATGTACACTTTTCGCACCGAAGAGGCGGACCCAACTTGGCTTGAAAAATAAAAGAAAAATGGCCGCCAGAATGGATTTTCCACACAGCCTGCATTAGCAGAGTCATTTTGCAAGCTAGAAATCTGTGAAGGGTTAAAAATCTGTTTGCTGTTCAAAGTCAGGGATGATTCTTGGCGGGATGACGAGCTGCGATGGCAGTCGTGATCATAATTTCCGGTAAGTGCACCATGGAGTAGGCGATTTGGAACAACACATACCTACTGAAATCTGCGCACTCAGTAAGTGCGGACTGTGTACTACATGTAAGTCCATGAAAGTATGGATATTGGAACGCAGCCCGAGATAACCTGTCAAGCACTAATCAGCTCTCAAACCCCCAGTATACTTTACACCTCCATCCGTATAACATACCCGTGTAGTGTCCGAACCCACTTTGCGTTTAACTTCAGATACAGATATTTCAAGCCGTAAACAGACGCTGATGACAGCACAAAGTGTGACCGAGTTAGACCTTTGCACTCCTTGGAACACTGAAGAGAATGGCAGCACTGTAGATCAGCTCCACCAGCACACAAACGGCTCCTTTTCACCGGTCCTCATAGATGCAGCACGAATACGGCATCACGCCACCACCTACTCGTCTTGTTGCCGCGACTTTCCTTATTGTTTTCCCGACAGGAAATGGCGCTGTGCGTTCTCACGTTCAGATCAGCAGCCTGGCTCGGAAACGTCATTTTCCTCAACGATATCAGAATCCAGTACGTATTTATTTTCTATATTATATCTTGTGCAGGCGTATGTCACGGTGAAACCTCCCAAGACTCCGTGGTCAACCATTTATCAATGTGATCACCCAGGGACTCGAATGACACACGCACAAGCCGGTGGTTTTCCTTAGGTAAAACGCCTCACGATCGCGTTGGACGTCGCGAGATGTCAAACGCTAAGTTGCGAAATACTGATATGGGTGCCTGAGCAGTGTGATTGCACGGGTATAAAACCCCGGCTTAGGAACGAACGGTTCAATGATGTGAAGGAAAAAAAACAAAAAACAAAACAAAAACAAAAAACATTCGCTCGGTGAAATGGGATTCCGCCATACACTGTTCAAACATTTTATTTAACATCTACAAAAATCTTTAAAACGGCAACGGAAATGAAAAACTAATAATTTAATAAAAATCAAGTAATTTCTGGTCCCCTGCTAGACCGTGAAACTCATGTTACTGTCTCTTACCCCTTTCCCACCAACATGTAGTACTAGGGTGCTAGTTCTGAACTGGAGGCTGGTCACGATAACCTGTTCCCAGTTCATAGCACAAGCAGTTCCTGGTTCTAGACCAGCAACGTGTGGGCGTCACCCTGGGACCAGGTTTCCTGCCCAAGAGCCGGTTCTTTGGCTGTCGATATGTGAAGAACACCAGCTCCAAATGGGTCCTGGAAATGCGTAGGTGAAAAAGGGGTACATATTGAGTTTCCCATAACTTCCTAGTGTCCATGTGGAGCTCCTCCAAGTTCTCAGATTAGCCAGAATCATGCTGGAGGTGGATTGATGACCTCCTTTCTTTAAATTAAGAAAAAGACTGCGTGATTTTGTGTGTGCGCGCGCGCGCGCGCCTCATTTCAGGGTTTGTTCCTGCATTACGTTCAGCGTTCCTGGGACCTCATCCAGATCCACTTCATCTCTGACCAGGATCAAGTGCTTACTGAAGATTCATGACTGAAAACCGAAAATATAAATCCAGGATCCGTTTTAAAGTAAATATAGGATGGTGGGACTGTTTTTGTTTTTCCCCTCCATCTGCTAATGCTTTGTCCTGTACCTTGTCCAGTCTCCTCTGCCAGCTGTCCTCTCTCTTCATCATCAGGTCGATGCAGTGCGAGAGCGTGGCCAGGATCCCTGCTGTAGTGGCTTTAAACGTGATGGCCTCGCCTTTAAAATCAATCCCATTGAGGCCCTTAGTGCTCAGAGACTGGAACACTACAGAGAAAAACATAACGACAATGGTTACTGCACCAGTGTAACGGATGCGAACAACCCGGCCCCAAAAAACAAACAAAGGCTTTTAATAAAAGAAAGTTTGTCTTTTTTTCCCCCCCTCTTCTTCTTTTTTTTTTAAGAAACCTTTGCCCTCTGGATTTGGAAGGTTTGGAATGGGGATTTGCCTTATTTCTGAGTAAAATAAATGACATCAACCAGTTGAAAATACGCACGCCTGGTGAAGTGATGGTGGGTGGAAGTCATTTCTGGGCCAGAAAAAATGAAAATCATCCAAAATCTACTGCATGGAAATAATTCAAATCGCAGGTTTTGAGAGAAATCTTTGAAATCAGATTACGTTTATAGGTCTATAAACACTTTATATCAGAAAAAGAAAAAGAAAAGGTAAACCGCACCTTTATAGCCACACACACACACACACACACACAAAATAAAAACACCCTGCACAATTATTCATATATTAATTAATTAATTAATCAATCACTCCCATCACTTACGCTTCTCTCTGCTGCCGTTGTGGTTGTGCAGGAATTCGTCGTCGGTGCGAGTGGTAGGGAAGTCGTCTTCATCATCCTCCACAACTGGACACAAGGAGAACGAAACACACACACAGTTAGTATGAACTCAGAGACCCCACTGGAAGTGGAAGGCACTGCCTAGAGCTGCCAGTGCATCAGGCTGCACAGTGAGACAGCAAGTCCAGAAACTCAGCGTACCACACAGGACGACAACAGACCTGCTCATTCTTCACTCACACACACACACACACACACACACACACACACACATACACACATACACACATACACACACACAGAGAGAGAGAGAGAGAGAGAGAGAAAGAAAGAAAATGAGGAGGCAGGAAAAGGAAAGAATGGGAAGAGAAGCGAGATCGAAAGAATGAAGAAAACAATGAGAGAGATAGAACGAGGCAGAGTGAGATGACGAGGGGGAGGACTGTGAACGGACAAAAGAAGTGGCTGATTGTGCATGTGGAGGGAGAGGGAGAGAGTGGTGTAGAAGTGCAGAGTGAAAAAGAGAGAATGTAGACAGCAGGAAGGCAAGCCTGAGTAAAAAAAAAAAAGAAAAGAAAAGAAAAGGATAAAAAGAATAAGTGAGCTAAAAGAGGAGAGCAGGAAGTGAGTGAGACAAGCTGGATCCTGTAGCACGACATGAAGGTTTACTGGGATCAGATTCCGCCCCGTATCATCACCAACACTCCTGTTCGATGCACAAAATACACACGACGCGGGGGGCGGTGTGTGGCTTTATGCGACATGTCACTTTTACCGTGGTCAACATTCTTAATTTTTATTTTATTCCTCTTGTATCACGGCAAACATGCCGACGACATTAACAGGTCTGTGAACCACGTCGGCACCTGTTATCACTTACGTTACAGCGGTGATGCAAACAGTCGCTCCATCTCCAGGGTTTTTTTTTGGCCAAGAAGACAAAAGAAATAAACAAACAAATAAATAAATAAAACAGAACAAAATAAATAATTTAAAGACGCAGTGCGGCGAGACACCAAGAAACCAAACCAACCAAATAAATAAATAGATAAATAAAGTTATATGGGTAAACGCTTCTGACACTGGAGACTCCTTCCAGAACTCTTAATTAAAGATCTCATCAGATGACCTGTTGCTATGGAAACGATAATGTTTCTGAACGACCGTATTGAATATAAATCTGTGATCTGGCCTGGAGGCGGGAGCCGCTGTTGGTGCTGCTGTTCCAGGAAGTGGATCGACACTTTCCTTCCTGACCGATCAGTGGGGTTCAGAACCGTGACTCGGATCTGAATTAGAACTAAACCCAAAAACGATGAAACGGTCATCGCTCCTGTGATGAACCTGAACTAAGTTTAATCTCTCTCTCGCTTTTATTTATTTATTTATAATAAATTTATAATAAATAAACAACAAAAAAAGGCCATGTGACCGCAAGCTATTACAAGGTGTGCGCCGCGAGAGCAGGAGATTCCGTCATGGAGGCTTGATCACCGTGGCGCCAAGGGGATTTCAAAATAAGAGTCCCTGATGCTCGCTCTCTCACCATAGCGTAAATGGAGTTTCAAAATAAAAGTCACTGTGGCGCACTAGCCATACCCCCATACAGGATGTCAAAAAAAAAAAGGTGTTTTAGGAAGTTTTTTTTTTAAACCCAACATGATTGTGTGTGTGTGTGTGTTGGGGCGGGGGGTCATCTTTACACCCAGTGGTTTTAATTATTTTCCATAGCTGTATATATAATTCATATTTTTTCATTTTTATTTTCAGTCAACGGTTAAGTTAAGATTTGCCTGAAAACATTTTTACTACTTTGTTTATTTATTTATTTACTTACTTACTTTTTATTTGGAATCGGAAAGATCCAGAACGGATGAGCAGTCAGAATTGGTACGATCCATACGATACCCATCAGATTCGAGAATTCGAGAGCACCGTTTGATAAAACACACTCGCAAATTATATTGTTCCAGATTAGTCAGAAAGCTATATAATATTACAAAAAAAAAAAAAAAAAAAAAAAAAAAGAGAACAGAAATTTTTTGGAATATTTTTTAAACTCTTCCTGATGTGGATTTTTCCATTTGGTCAACTGCTGCATGGTACTTTACGAACAAGGCAGGCATCATGTACACACTGTCACAGTGTGTGTGTGTCAGTCACTCACTCTTATCCCTCTGCAGCTCATCTTTGGACCCGGCGTCTGCGCAGGCGTCAAAATATTTCTGTAGCGTGTCCACCTGTCTGCACAGGATGTCTCTGAACGTCTCCATCTCAGCCAGCTTCTCTCGCAGACTGTGGCCCTTCTGCCCACACACACACACACACACACACACACACACACACACAGTAAAAAAAGATTTACTGCAAGGTTATGTTGTTATGGAGCTTGGACTAGTGGCTGGGCGATATGATGAATTAATATGGATTTTGTGATAAATCATGCCGCAGTAAACTTCTCTATAATGTCACGTCAACTTCAAGCTGCGAGCAGCTCATTTAATACTCCCATCCTGCCCTGAAGGTTCACAATGTTCTAAAGACATCATCACTACTCTGGGGTCTCTTAGCGGACCTTCGTTTGGTGATGTGCATCGTGTCACCCATCCCCGAGCTTGGGCTGTAAAGATCTCGTGTATTTTTGCAGTAATATGTAACAGAGACGTGGACTGAGTGGCGGTGAACGAAAAGTCTGAGCAGAGAGAGTGAGTGTGTGTGTGAGTTTTCTCCCCACCTTAAAAGAAGAGGTGGAGGTGGCAGAATAGCTGCTGGTCGCCGAGGTGAGAGACAGCATGGAGCCATGTCTCCGCAAACTGGATTCAGAGCCATAACCGGACTCGGCCTAGGTTAAGGAAAAGGGGGGAGAGAGAGAGAGAGTGAGAGAGAGAGAGTGAGAGTGTCATATCAAAGACTGAAAACACAAACACAGTCAATCTTTATAAAGTTAAAGAAAAAAAAGAAGATAAAATCTTAATCTTGATGAAGATTAAAAAAAACAAAACAAAACAAAAACGAAACCAGAAACCATGCTGTTTGACACGCCACATCACAGAGACGTGCCGACACGGAGACTCCGTCCCATAAACGTTAGCTAAACGTGTCCGAACAGAAAACGTCTTCGCCCGTACATGTTCTCCTGAATGAGCCGTTCCTATGGAGATCGTAACTTCAATCAGAGCTCCCATGGCACAAAATCAATCAACACCCTCTGAACAATCAGATTTGAGAATTCAACAAAGTGCTTCAATACAAGAGCCTTGTTCTCACAAAGGGATCAAAATGGCTTCCATCGGGTTCAGACGGCTCATCATGGGTTCCCAAACAAACCATATATACCAAAACCACTCTGCTAAAGGCCTGTCGCTTTGGAAGCCTCGGCTCCAGACAAGATCTCTCTCGAGACTTTTATCATGAGTAATGGCTCAAAATAGAACGTTAGGCGGACAAACCTAGAACACACACGCACGCACCTGAGACGGGAGACGGAGCGAGACGGGACAAGCCCGGTCTCGGCTCTTACACAAACAACCAGCTGATGCAAGTCATTTCTCAACATCAGTGTCTGGCGGAGGGATGGAAACCGAGCAACGGTGTGAGAAACTCACGCGTTAAGTACAGGGTTTTTTTTTTTACGCTTCCTCAGGAACGTGACAAGCTGTGAATTTCATTACTAGGGACAAAAAGAAAAGAAAAGAAAAACAAATAGAGCACAATGAGAGAACGACTTACATTAATAGCTGCTGTAATGCAAGTCTGAACTGTAGCTAACTCGGCTCATTAACGTTTCCGTAAAATCAATGATAGAGCAGCAGAAAGTGTGAACTGATCTGAGTGCTAATAGGAAATGTACAAAATTTATTATATTTTATATATATATTAGGGCTGCCACGATTAGTCAACTAGTCACGACTACGTCGACCATCAAAATCGTCGACAACTAATTTAATCGTCGACGCGTCGTTTGAAGC
>JAQLOM010000529.1:0-10416 GCA_030068315.1 Chrysichthys thysi | reverse complement strand
TAACAGGACAAATCTGATATTTTCACTGTTGCACATCAGCAACGCGGTCCTGGAGAGGGTTAATGGCCTACAACTGGCAACCCTAGCCGCGTTTCAGCCTCTTCACGCACGCGCTTGAATGGAACCTTCACTTGTGTGCTCTTAATGAATCCCTCGGAAATGCACACACTTAATTATAACTGTCATACATAACAGAATATGAAAAACGATTTATTTCTGCGTTTTCCGAGTTTGCTTAGGACGTAAGTGATGGATGTAGGTCTGAAATGTATCGAAAAGTGTGGGGTTTTTTGTTTTGTTTTTGTTTTTGCTTTTCATTTAAGCCTCAGGTGTTTGCCGTCACTCTGGCTTTGTCCACTAGGTGGCAGTAGGTAACAATGTCGCGGTGAAATCATACAGAAGAAGAAGTATAATCAAAACGTGAATTCTTCACCAACACAAAGCACACGCTGGGGAGTCATGAGCTGCTTGTGGATGGGCAATGTAAGTGCTTTCTGAGTGAAGTGGAGAGAGGTTCAACAACTGACTAAAACACTAGACAAAGAACTTGAGTAGATATCTGAGAACAGAGAGTGTAAGATTTGACCTGGAAATGAACTGGACCTGGAGTTATGCTTTAGCAGTGAAGAAGTGAGATTTTGGCTGGTAGAGAAGTTCGAGCACAGCTGACCAGTTGGTAATAATTCCCCTGCAATGAGAGTCAAGGTATTACTGACTTGTTCAATGTCGTCCTTTATTGGTGACAGGTTGATCCATACATGGATGAAACATTTGTCTCCCGTGCTTTTGCCACCATGGGAGAGCTTGTGGTCAGGGTAAGAATTGTTCGAAACAAAACAAACAGGTAAGTACCACTTAGACACACTGCCCTGCCTTACTCTTACGCTGGTTTCCCTCTTTTCATACCTTTGTGTCATGCATTTTTTTTAAGTAGACCATTCTTGCACATATTTATCTGCAATGTGAATATATGGGTGAGTGAATTGCAGGTCTGCAGCTGGCTATTGTTTTGTGGAGCTGGCCGATGAAGCTGCAGCAGAGAGATGCCTCCGAAAAGTCAATGGGAAACTTCTACCAAGATCCATGCCGGTAGTTCACTTGTCTCCTCTCCAGCTGGAGATAATACACTACATCGCCAAAAGTATTTGGACACCTGATTGTCATATCCATATGTGCTTGTTGAAAATCCCTTTTCAGAACCGTACATATTAATATGGATGATATCCCTATGGTTTTCAACTGCGAAGATTTTTAAGTGTGGCTGTGGGGATTTGTGCTCATTCAGTCACAGGAGTGTTCGTGAGGTCAGCCACTGGTGTCGGGCGAGGAGGCCTGGGGTCCCAGTTCATCCAAAAGTGCTCAGTGGCGTTGAGGACAGGATTGTGCAGACCACTTGAGTTCTTTCACACCAGCCTTGGCAAAACATATTTTTATGGACCTAGCTTTGTGTATAGGGGTATTGTTATGTTGGAACTATGACTTGACCATAGGCTAGTTTGGACTAAGTGCCTTAGTTCCAGTGAGGAGAAATTTTAATGCTACAGCATGTGAAGACATTCTGGACAATTATGTGCATACGACTTTATGACGATAGTTTAGGGAAGGTACACAGATATGTGAGATGGTCAGGTGTCCACGTACTTATTGGTGACAAATGCAAAACACTCCATAATGTACTGGAATTCAAATGTGTTACGATTTATAAATGTGTACCTCATGTGCTACGTCCTCTGCATAAAGACGCTATGTACAGCATAATAAATGTTACACTTGTGTGATTTATGTTCATGGGTAAATTACATTTTAATCAAACCTAATTTGAGGTGCTTATTCCACATTTTTAGAGTTTCAGTTTATTCAGATTCCTGCCTTGTGCCAAAATATGCTTGAGGTTGTTCGTTCCTAAGCCTTCAGTCAATATATATTAGCAAACAACTGGAACTGGAATAATGAGCAAACATTTGGACAAAAAGTTGTGTGTGAATAAAATGCATTCCCCTGTAGCAAGAAAGATGTTTGCTTATGGTAATTGGAAGACTACAAGGATGTTTCTTCTTCTACAGTCATATTGCCACACACTTTAACACTCCTTATTTTCCAGGGTCCGTTCTCTTTAACAGCATCAGCATTGTTCTCTTCTGATTTTGTTTAATAAGCATCAGTGAGCCTATAATCAAACTTAACCTCTTTGGTGAGTCTGTAGTCACCCCTCCAATGA
Source organism: Chrysichthys thysi (assembly GCA_030068315.1). Lineage (NCBI taxonomy): Eukaryota > Metazoa > Chordata > Actinopteri > Siluriformes > Claroteidae > Chrysichthys > Chrysichthys thysi. Next base: position 8,198 of record JAQLOM010000529.1, on the reverse strand, counting down.
CATACCACACAGCATGTCAGCAACATGGTTATGGGAGGCTTCTTTAGGTATTTTCAAATACTCTCTGGACAGCAACCCACCATATTTCTGGCAGATGCAGTTCTTTTTGAATTCTTTTGAATGCATTAAAGACTTCTCTCTGGTCCTCTTGTAGTGATGATTTCTGGTTTTGTCCTGAAAATTCATCTTATGTTCATGTATGCTTTGTGAAATGCTTTAAATTACTTTTTTACTTCCTCAGCCGAGAAGATTCAATCTAAAAACCGCAGGATCCTGGAAGCAAGGAGATAACAGGTAGACAGTACTTGCCTTTCTCTTTAGTTTCTACCCTGTGTACATACATACATGTTCATAGTACATAGGAATTTTACAATGGTGTGTATCTGCTTAGCATTTTGATGGTTGTTGCTGAGAAATTTTCTATAATGTATATACTGGCTTATAAGAATTACTGTAATGTGTCAGTACTAAAGCAGAAACAAAGAAATAGATGAACCCACTTCAAAGTAAAACAGTTTTTTAAAATGTGATGTGATGTTCTTTGGTCATAGTAGTAAAAATTTAGCTCACTTAAAACACATTTTAAGTTTTTGTATATTCTATATATGAAGAAAGAAGGCATTATGCATATGCAATAATTCCTATTTTTCCAAACACACCAGTGCTTTCTTTCCTGGATATAAAACTTGCTGGGTATCTTACTAATAGGATCATAAGGTTTTAGTTTCAGTGTAGTCTTGCAAGCCAGATGTCTAGCTTTCACTTGAGAATATATTACTTTCCTTAACTAAACATGGGCAAAAGACATTTAGCCTGTGGCAAAATATCTGAGGCTGAGACTAGCGTTATTACATTTGCATACTGGGCAGACCTGCAGACGTGTGGTGTCAATATTATTGTCACAGAAGCAAGAGTGGGCATTTTGACCTCACCTGCTCTCAGCCATACACATGTGACGACAAGCAGTACTACGATTTCAACTACTCTCAGCTGTACACACGTAACCATAACCAGTACTATCAGCACTGCCCTAACTACTACTCAGACTGGGGATATCATCAGAGTTCAAGTCACGTTTCATATAACAACTATAATCAGGTAGGATTCCATCCTCCATGATTACCTGTCATTACCATATAAATAAATGTAACTTACTCCATAAATACTTGATAGTTACCAGATATATACACAAGTCTAGATATGAATACAGAAATGATATTTTCCAACATTTTAGGCTTATGAAGACACATGTGAAGATGATGGGCTTGAAGGTTAGTGCTCACCATCAGTTGTGTCAAATTACCCATCTCTTTGAATTGACGTTCATTCTTGCTGACTTTCTTTCAGACCACAGTTTAGGCTTGGATGTCGTAGAAGCAAACAGACAGTTCATGGTGGACAGTGAGGAGCTCTATGATGCCCTTATAGTCTGCCATTGGCCTGCTTTTGAGTTTCCTGATTCTCCTGAAAACCCTCCTGAATACTCATCCTATGAGTAGACAGACTGTGTCCTCTGGTGTGATAGAAGGCTAATGTGGCCTCGTCGAACGATCCTGTGTGACGGTGTGAGTACGAAGCTGTTTATGCCATCTTCTCCAGTGCGCTCAGTAATGGCTGAGAGCTTAAACAACTGATATCAGAAACAAGGCTATAACATGGACTTTTGTGTTTGAAAGGATGCAGTCCAGAGAAGCTGATTTGTTTCCTTTTCATTCAGGTTCTTTTCAATTTTTTAAGTGGAAATATTGCACAACCTTGTCACACTACATTATTTTAATGTATTGAAGTTCTTTCCTCTGCCGTGAATCAATCTCTCGACACAGTTGTTTCATTTGATGTGCAGTGTTTGGCTAGGTTAAATCATAACGCACCTCGAGATTTTGGTATGTGGTGGATGCATTATCATCTGCCGGCCATGTTAAAGGGTATTTCATACTGAAATTGTTGTTTGCCAGATCAGGTGATGTGTTTGCCCCAAATGTCTCTTGCACTATTGTCATTAATATAATGATTATAAATGATAACAATCCTTCATGAGCTTATTCAGCAGTTTTGGACACACACACACACACACACACACACACACACACCCCGTTGTGCTTACTGAGATAGATCTTGTTGATATTTCTATTCTGTTGGTGTTCTTGTAAAAAAACAATATGTCAATAATAATTTCTTGTTTTTTCTAAGAAATATATTCTCATTATTACCATGAATCCTGCTCTGTCTCTGTTGTTGCAGCTAATTGTTTCCTCCAGAGCTGTGTTTTTTTTTTTTTGTTGTTGTTTTTTTTTTCATTTGTCCTTCTCTGAATTACTTATGTTTATTCCCCACAGTTAATTTACCACAGTAGACTAACCTGTAGTAAGCTACAGTAAACCCTTGGGTCATGAACTTAATTTGTTCCGAGATTCTTTTTGTGACCCAATTTGTTCATGACCCAAATCAGTTTTTCCCGCTAAAATTAATGTAAATACAATTAATGTGTTTCAGTCCTCAAAAACATGTTTTTAAAGTGTATTATGGGTTTATGTGTGGCAATAAAATATGGTATAAAATTAAAATAATCTTAATTGTAGAAAAATAAAACTAAATTATATAAACAGATTTTAATGCACGTTAACTTTGCAGTGGATACATGGACGGTGGCAGAGGGATATGGTGGCGGTTGTCACGTCTCTCACTACCATTTCCACTTTTCACTTTCTTGGGACCCATAATGAAGGCTTTTAGAGCAAAAGTGCAGAGAAATACAATGAAAAAAATACGTTGAACAGGTTTGAACACCACGAGTGCTGGAACGGAACTGAATGTTTGTTCCGCAAAGCGTGGGGACGTATGTGTGTCAGTCGAGGCTTTGTTCGTCAGTCGGTACAAAATCTGTTCAGGAATTTAGTTCACACATTGATTTGTTCGCCATCCAATATGTTCCCGAACTGAGGGTCCACTGTAATTTGATATTAGTATGATGAACAGCTCATTAACTGGATTGGTGCCGATCAGTGATTGTATACAGTTTGATTTACTGCTCCAGCATCAAACACAATCAAACATGAACTAGCATCAAACACAAGAAAATAATATATTTTCAAATGTTAATACAGGTGCTCCCCTAGTTATGATGGCCCAACTTATGATTTTTCGAAGTTACGATGACTATTGAGATTCGTGGGCAGGTCAGCGTAACAGCGTATGGCGTACGATACGTTCAGATGACGCCCAGAAGTGTGTGGACGATGCCTGGATGTACGCATCACTCGCCTTGTGTGAGGTCTCACTCTCTCTCGCAACTCACGGAGTTAACTTGTGTATCGGTGTACTGTACACTGCATCACTGTGGGTTTTTTTTTGTGTGCTTCAAAAGCTAATTTTAATTCAAAAGCATGTCTTCTAAATGCCCCAGCATGTCTCCTACAGGAAAAGACTCCTGGGTAGGCTAGGCTAAGCAGTGGCTTACGACTTGCTTTGGATCCTGTGTTTCCCTTATTATGGATCAACGTACGCTATTGGCTTCTTTTGAGAATCTATCTAAGAAAAAGTGGGTGAGATTGAGGTGTCATTACTTCTGGCTACAATAATTGTCTTTGGAACCTCTTACTTCTATTGCCTATGAATTGATTTTAAATATACTGTACTAACTTGTTAAAGAGGAAAAATTTGAGAATGGTGATAGTAGTAACATTACAAGTCCACTCTGTAGGGTTTTGAGGGTATCCATCAGCAGAAATGGAGTATATATTCCATAGAATACTTGGGGAATTCATAAGCATGTTCTCATAGTGTATAATTACCTCTTATTACAAATTCTTGTCTTTTTATAAGCTTAGAATAAGCCCTTTGTCATTGTAGGGTGTGGATTCACCTCCACGGACTTGTCCGTATTGTCCCACTACACTAGCTCAGAAGGGACAAACATCTAGAGTGCACCTTCTGCATTTCACATTTTTACAAGTGGCAGCATGAATCTGGAAGGAAGCACCAGAATCATGACAAAGAAGAAGAAAGAGAAGAGGAATCTGTGTTTGTTGGTGCTGGCTAACAAGTTGGAGAACCCAAATTTGAAAAATGGAGGATCATACCTATCACTCAGCACAGACAAAGCAAGGGAGAGTGAATATTAATATTTGGAAATATGCTACGGGCACCTGACGGCCACCGTACATTCTGACATGTGCTTGGTAAGGGAGGCTCTTCAAGCCTGCGAAATACTGTTGAGGACCCAGCTCTGGGGTATTTGTGAAAGATGTGGGATGTAAGCCTTCAGAAATAGCTTAGAGCAAGGCCTTAATAAATTCTGGATCCTACAAGGTTACAGTGCTAATATTTGAGTATAGTTTGCTTTATGTATGAACATGTATGTTGACTGACTTCCATTGCACAATATTTATTTTGGGACTGTGAGAAAAAGAAAATCATATTTTCTATTTACTCTTAAGGAAGTCTGTTTTGAGTTTAGAAGCACATCATACAGCAGCCATACTCTCACTGATCACTGGCCATGAAAATAAAATGTAACCAACTTTAAATTTTCATCATGACCAAAAAGCAACATACAAAGACTAGAATCCACCTTAGATGCAAATAAAATATTTTGTGCTTGTATACTTGCATTTCCAACACCTGCAAGGTAATATATTAATATGCATTGACTCCCATTTGCAGCACGGTGTACACGTGGAATGCACATAGAATGTGGATAAAAGCAATATCAGCACAATTACACTACACAGCATAATGCTTTGGGAATTTCTCTAGCATGTAATCTGAGAATTGGCTCCAGTCCGTCAGTTACCGTAGGCTCGTGAGGGGTATTGGTAAAAGCAGGGTGTGCGTGTGATGACTCACACATTCCTCAGATGTGTGTTGTACTAATACTGAGCTTGGAAGTACTGCAGTCATCCACATTTGAGACAGACACAAATCCCCAATGTTCCCAATACGGATTCCACAGAGTAGTTTGATAGTTAAATAATCTAGGGCTAAGCAACTGACAGTTACCCTGCTACCAACCTGCTTTGTAAAATACACCTCAGCTGGACAACAGAAATGTTCAGAATGTTCAGTTAACTTAATTAGTTGCTAGATGTTCTCCCAGCTGAAACTTTCTTGCTTTTTAAGCCTTTTTTTGCCCCCGTCCCAACTATTTTGAGACCTGTAGTAAGCATCAAATTTGAAATGAGCTCATTGTGTGCATAAAATTGTAAAATTTCTTAGTTTAAACATTTGTTATGTTGTCTATGTTCTGTTGGAAATAAAACATTGGCTCATGTGATTCGAACGTCTTTTAGTTTTCATTTTATTCAAATTTAAAGAATGTCCCAACTTTTCTGGAATTCGGGTTGTAAGTTGGACGTTATTTGTTGAAATAATTTGTACAGTGCAATCTGATAACAATGAGCATACACATATTCCACTAACAGCTTTTCTATTAATCAGTTTCATCTGTAGCATATCTGTACTACATTACATTACAGTCATTTGGCAGACCCTCTTATCCAGAGCGACTTTATCTCATTTATACAACTTAGCATTTGTGGGTTAAGGGCCTTGCTCAAGGGCCCAACAGTGGCAGCTTGGTGGTGCTTGGATTCAAACTCCTGACCTTCTGATCAGTAGGCCAAAGTCTTAACCACTGAGCTATGGCCTCCCTACTACACTCATGTCTGGCCTGAGTGTGTGTAGATTTGTACATACAGTTTTAACAACCTAATAAATGCTTTAGTTGCAGATAAAGAATATGCTATATTAAATAGAGTAATATAGCAATAACAATAAGTCTATGAAATAACACTGATCATCAAAACTGCACATGTGGAAACCATATTATAATGGGTTTTAATGTTCTAAATTTTCTAAATGTGAATCAGAATGCTCAGATGTAACTATGACATATAAATAAGGGACTAGTGAGTGGGAGATTGTCATTTAAATTACCACAAGTTCATATGACAATTTCGCAGTCATATGACAATTTCATGAATCAGATCCCGAGTCAATTGTATGTTATCCCATGTCCTCAATTTTCCTGTACACATAGGATGATTAAGTGTCATTGAATGTATGCATGTTTTTAGCATAAAACATCAGATTCATCAAATTAAACACTTGTATGTACACAGCATGTCCCAAAAGTTTGGATCCATAGGCGTTTTTCCATATATAAAATTTAAAGAAATCATCTCTGCATATAAAATCAGTTCTGATACATCAAGAGATGTTCACCATCCTTGTTTTCAGCATATCCACAAGAGTCACAAAGTCCAAGACCATCGACTTGAGCATTGATGTAATATCAGTTTTTAAATAAATAAATGCCTGTGTATCCAGACAACTTTTGAGACATCCTGTAATTAAAGTTAACAGAAAAAAAAGGGACATTTCATTGATAAATGTTGTGTCATGCCATTTAGAGAGTGCTATGTATACATAAAACAAGGTTAATTGTTGGTGAGTCTTTATTTACATAAGCATTGACGTGCATGAATGTGGTGTATTTGTGGGAATTCTACATTTCATGCACAAGGCATTAATTAGAAGCTTTTCTGTGCAGTGTTCGTGAGACCCCAGGATTCAAGTGTGTTATCATTACTGGAAAATCTTTATTGTGATTTATTAGTAAGGACAGAACAGGTTGTGCTTCTTAGTAACGGTATAGCAGTTTGTGGTAGTACTTTTTATTTTATTTGGTCTCACACATTACCCTTACCAACACACAAAAACGCTGTCCTTAGAAACTGCCATAAAAGTTTATGAGCACCAATTTTAATACTTCAGGGTTTTTAAATCTGTCTGGGGCAGCAGGGTGGTGCGGTGGTTAGCACTGGTGCCTCACAATAGGACAGGTCCCGGGTTCGATCCTCTGGTAGACCTGGGTGCCTTTCAGTGTGGAGTTTGTATATTCTCCCTGTTCCTACATTGGTTTCCTCCAGGTGCTCCAGTTTCCTCCAACAGTCCAAAGACATACCGATTAGGTGGATTGGCTACTCTAAATTGCCCGTGAGTGTGAGGGTGAGGGTGCAGACGGAGCAATATGTCTGATGGAGTATTCCATGGTTGCGTCAGATGCAGTGATGTGATGACTTACAAGACTGTGGCCCCTGTGCAAAGTGGGACTAACGTTTATAGACAGATGGAGGGTTTTCTGAACGCAAATTTGTAGCATCTTTGTAAACTACTGCTATACGTATAAAAAAGGTGCAAACAGTAATGTGAATCTAAAGCTTAATTTGAATATTGGGGGGGTAATGTAAATCCAATAGCACAATAGCAGAGACAATACACTTATGAAAACTGGATGTAGATCAGCAACTAAACATGAACCAGCACAGTTGCTGTGGTAGATACTCTGTTGCAGCTCATCTAAACACATGCATTTGTATAAATTATTCATCTGATGGCGCATCATTGCTACAGGCCTAAAGACATTAGCTCACAAAGGGGAGAGACTTCTCACAGACATGTTTTTTACCCTCTTTTGGACTAATTAGAGAACTAATCACTTTGGCTTGATGATTTTGGTGCTCCTAAGATTTAATGTTAGTTTACAGACAGAAAAACCCAGGATGAAAACAGTATATTTAAAGGGTATTTGAAGAGTAAAAAGTACTATTTTTATTGAAAGTTCAAAGCAGTGTCAGCTGTTCAGCGGTCGAAGCTAGTCGAAGTGCTAACAGCAGAGTTCAACAAAGTTTACCCATTTAAAATGATCTTATAGTAACAAACAAACCATTAACAGTCACTCATGCTTGTTTAGAAATTTTAGGTGGATATCCCTAGACTGTAGTAGGTCAGTCCTGAGGCGACACAGTGGCTAATCTGTCTTAGTGATGGGAAGTTCGGATCATTTTACTGACTCGGACCTTTGAGTCTCATTCAGCAAAATGAACGAATCTTTTTTCAAGTCATCTCGTTCATTTAGTACATTTCTGCTTAAATATGACCTGAAACAACATCACATTTTGACACAAGTTCTCAAAGTAGATAAAGAGGACCCAGTTAAAATAAATAAGACTAAAAAAATTCACTTGGTCATTTATCAATTGGCGAAAATGATCCAATATTACATGTCTGTAGGTGGCAAAAGTATGTGAACCTTTCATGTCAGTACCTGGTGTGATCACCTTTTGCAGCAATAACTGCAACTAAACGTTTCCTGTAGCTGTTGATCAGTCCTGCACATCGGATTGGAGGAATTTTAG
>JAQLOM010000495.1:0-10417 GCA_030068315.1 Chrysichthys thysi | reverse complement strand
TTGGATTTTTACAACATTATTGTTGAAATACACAGTCCTGAAAAAGGGGCGTTTCTTTTTTTGCTGAGTATATATACCAGAAGGCATATTTGCATAATGGGACATGATTGGCTTTTGTATCTTATGATGCAATAATACTCTCCTGTCACCATTTTCGTAACTAAACTGACATTACTACCGTGCTTCTTTTTTTTTATCCATAAAAAAAGCATGTCCTATAGTTTCTTAGAAACTTTACGCCAACACTTAGCCTCGACTTGAAACTAAAGTCGAGTGAAACGAACTCAGCACTTCACGACAAAATCCGTTGTCTGACTACATACAGGGGTCTCTTGTCTGGCACGGTGAGGCTATGTCAGGCATGTTTGAAAACCAAAATGACCTTCAGGCAAGCGTTTTAGCTCTGTAGCAGAAATCACCTCCGTCCCTACTACCGAATCTGAAAACCTGCATCACATGACCATCGACGCGGCATGCGTGCGCAGGTATGGCCGGAACGCAGGCTGTCTGCTCTGCAGTTGGTCGTGGAGTTGCAGATCGCTTGAAGGATAGCTTGCCTCCTGCATTTGTAACATTATAGTAAAATACAGAATTTAAATACACGACAGCTGCGAGCAAAGATGACACTGACGCAGTTTGTTTTCACGTGATGGGAGCGTAATGAATCAGGAAAGGATGCGTTGCGAGTGATAAGACCCAATCAGGAAGTGAACTTGGGTGTCCGCGTCATCGTTTCCAAAAGCCTATGTTTTCCCTCGTCCGCTCTAACAACAACTCTGGAATTTTTCCCACCGATACGTGACCCGAAGCGTTTCCAAAACTCTCCGTGTCAGGGGCTTGAAAACTCTAGTGCAGTATGGATGTCAGGTGTAAACGTGTTTGAAAACTAAAGCGTATTTGCGCAGGTGTAGCATAACCTGCTGCTCAAATCTAGGCAAAACAGTGCAACCGACCCTAATGTGTTCCCCAGCTTTTACCTAACAGATACCCATCTGAAGCTCATGGACAATGCGAGCTTACCCCTAACCCTCTCGCATCACCATGCTCATGAGCGAGCGCTATCAAGTGCAAACGCTTAGCCCCAGTATGCAATACTTGCCAGAGAACAGCTGCAGAGACTTTTTAACAGAAAGTTCAATTCGGCTCGTTACGAAGGACCTAACTCCAGAAAAAGAGGTACAGCTGCTGTCGAAGAAGCTCGGCAAGCACGATTATTTTGTGTTTATGAAAAATATACTGGGGGAGTGATTTCCAAAAGAGTCCTGGTCTGCGGTGAGGCCTGAAGACGAGTGTATGAGCAAATTTGGTTCAGGGGAGGTTTGAAGAAACCCTGCAGAGCTCTGAGCCTGGGGAGAGGAGGAGGAGGAGGAGGGAGAGAGAGAGAAGGCATCATTACTGAAATGTCACTCAGCAGGGAAAAAAGAGATGTAGCCCATGGAGAGTCAGGAGGAATGGAGGGGGAGGAGAGGAAGTGAGACACACAGGGACAGACAGAGGGGCAAGGAAGCACAAGCACACACACACACCACCTCAGTCCATGGGCTGCCTTTTGTTTGGTTTCTGCTTAAATGCACACTAGGAGCTGCACAGCATGGCAAGTACAGTACTAACGCATCACCACTGTGCGTGTGTGTGTGTGCATGTGTATGCGTGTGTGCGAACACAATACATGACAAAATATTAGCAGTTCCAGTAAACAGTGGTTTACACTGATCGTTTCTGATCGGGTCGAAGGATGTTTCAGATTCACACATCAGAATACAATGTTCTGATGGGGAACACTGAACACAATGAAGTGCACTGAAAAAGAAACAACAAACACACGCTCGGTTCAACACTACTGCATTTCAGAAGGTGAAACAAACGGCGTGACGCGGCAATGTGTACCGATCCCCGAAGCTGGATATTTCTACTTCCCGTTACTGGGAAAAAGTTACACAGTACACGGCGTCGTGACCAGGTATCAACATTATATCGAGGAAGGAGTTTAAATCAGGGGGCTCGACAAAAAGGATCGGTTCGGATCAAGACGAGAACCTGATGGCGGCAGGTGGCGAAAGAGAGGCATGCAGGACGGCGTCTCCCGCGGGAGAGATTAGTGGACTGGTCTCTGTTGCCAGCATATGCAAAAGTATGTAAAGTGAAGTGATGCTGCCTCGACACTAGACTATCAACCCCGGCTTCACGATGTCGCTAATAACACACAGCTTAAACATGGGGCTTGTGTGTTACCAGACAGACGTCAAGATTCACTTTATTTCATTTACCGTCCTTTCAAAAAAACAAAAAACAAAACAACAACATACAAATAAAACCGAATGCCATGATGTTAGTCCTGTTCATGTTCTTGGTGCCTGATAAATCTTTGTAAGGAAGTACAGTCTCGTGCAGTGTCCTGCCCTCCTGACACCATTCTGCTGCTCGCGATATCCCCTTTAGTAAAATTATCCTCTACGGTGGCTTTTGAGGGTATCTCTTAGCGGAAATAGAGTACAGTGGATGGTGAACAAATCGACGTACGGACTAAATTCCGCGGTGTGAACGTGGTCAACGCATTTTTTCCTTGTGTTTCTCTGCATTTTTGCTCAACAAGCCTTCATTATGGGTCCCAAGAAAGTGGAAATGGTAGTGTGAGTAAGAAGCCTAAGCATATAACAGTTGAAATAAAGAAAGAAATAATCTCAAAACATGAGAAGCACCACCATATCCCTCCGCCACCGTCCACCTACACCAGCAACTACATATCCACCGCAAAGGTAACATGCATTAAAATCATCTGTTTATTTACTTTAGTTTTACTTTTCTATAATTAAGCTTATTTTAAATTTATTGTGTTTTATTGCCACACACAAATCCATAATACACTTTAAAAACATGTTTTGAGGCCTGAAACACGTTCATTGTATTTACATTCATTTCAATGGGAAACGCTGATTCGGGTCACGAACAAATCGGGTCTCGGAACGAATTAAGTTCCCACAGTCTATATTCCATAATATGTTTGTGGAATTCATGAGTGTTTTCATTAGTGTATAATTGCCTGTAACTACAACCCAATTTTTTTTGTTGTTGTTGTTTTTTGTGAGCTTAGAATGAGCCCTTTATATCTGCAGGGGGAGCCGGTCTACGTCCACAGAGACGCCATGTTGTGCCGCTACAGTATCCCAGAAAGGACAAACCTCTAGAGAGCACCTGCTGCGTTTCGCATTTTTCCAAGTGGCGGCACAGATCTGGGAGGAAGCACTGAAAGGACGACCAAGAAGAAGAAGAAGAAGAGGAAATGAAGATAAGGGAGAAGAAAGAAAAGGGATCAGTGTTTGCTGGGGCTAGCTAACAAGTTTAAGATCCCAAATTTTGTCAAATGAAGCATCATCCTTCTTATTTAGCACAGAAAAAGCCCGGGAGTGGGAATGCAAGGACTTGGATCTACGCTCCTGATAGCCTCTGTAGGTTGTAATCCGCTCTGGGAACGGAGGAACAGGACATGCAGGTGTGCAGAGTTTTCCAGGAGTGGAGCTGCTCCTGGACATCAACTCAGCATGTGTGCAGCCTGTTACGTGGCCTATTTACAGACGACTCGGTGAAGTGCACGGAAGAGGCGTTATGTAAGAACCAGGCACAGACTCATGGCGACTGGGAAAGGATGAAAAGGTTGATTGCGCTCTTCCTCGTTATTAGAATTAGAAACACGTGAGCAGCTTCAAACGCAAAAAAAAGGATCTCACTCTGTGACTGTCTCTCAGTCTTTATTATAATTACAAATATGCTAGTGGTAAAAAAACTAAAAAGAACAAACAAGTCACCTTTTGCTGTATCTCTCCATTTCTCTCTCTCTCTCTCTCTCTCTCTCTCTCCCCCTCTCCCTCTTTCATTTGAATTAGAAACATGCTTGCAGCTAAAACCCCTAGGCCAAAAAGAAAAAAAAAAGATCTCTGTCTCTCACTCTTGCTGACTGCCCCCCCCCCCCCAATTACACTTATTATAACCAGTTCTACACACACACAACTAGTGGTTACAAATTTTAAGCTGAAAACAACTGTCTTCCTATATCCTCTCTCTCTCTGTGCTTCTCACTGTCTGTCTCTCTCTCTCTCTCTGTCTGTCTGTCTCCCTCTCTCTCTCTGTATCTCTCTGTCTCTCCCTCTGTGCTTCTCGCTGTCTGTCTCTCTCTGTGGGCTTCTCTCTCTCTCTCTCTCTCTCTCTGTCTGTCTGTCTCCCTCTCTCTCTCTGTATCTCTCTGTCTCTCTCTCTGTGCTTCTCACTGTCTGTCTCTCTCTCTCTCTCTGTCTGTCTCCCTCTCTCTCTCTGTATCTCTCTGTCTCTCTCTCTGTGCTTCTCGCTGTCTGTCTCTCTCTGTGGGCTTCTCTCTCTCTCTCTTTGTGCCTCTCTCTGTCTGTCTCTCTCTGTGCTTCTCGCTGTCTCTCTCTGTCTGTGGGCTTCTCTCTCTGTCTCTCTGTCTGTCTGTTCTTCTCGCTGTCTGTCTCTCTCTGTCTGTGTGCTTCTCTCTGTGTCTCTCTCTCTCTTTCTGTCTCTCTGAGCCTCTCTCCATCTGTCTGTCTCTCTCTCTCTGTGCTTCTTGCTGTCTGTCTCTCACTGTGTCTCTCTCTCTCCGCCTGTGTGCCTCTCTATGTGTCTCTCTGTCTCTCTCTCTCTCTTTCTGTCTCTCTGTGCCTCTCTCTGTCTGTCTCTTTTTGTCTGTCTCTCTCTCTATGTCGGCCTGTCTGTCTCTCTCTCTCTCTCTCTGTCTCTCTCAGTGTCTGTCTCACTGTGCTTCTTGCTTTCTCTGCCCGTGTCTCACCCCGACACATTCTCTCTCATATTCTCACCTAGTCCATCTGAAAACCATATGGCAAAAAGAACTGCCTTCCCTCATGAGTCAAGAGTACATGTGAAATAGAGGAGAATACTAAGAGATATTTCTTGGCCTTGCGAACCAGCGCAGAAGCCGGAGCATGCCATGCTGGACACGACATGCATGGTGCACGGTCCAGCACACACACGGTCACACGCACACAATCATACTCCGGGGATGACCTTGTACTTATCGCTGACGCTCGTCTGTGCGAACTGGACACGGGGACTATACGGACAGGCGGCGTCTTGTTACTGTCAGCAGTCTTTACTGATCACATGGCTTGATTTGCCAACTCACTCAGCCAACTTAAAAGTGGGAGTGTCCCAGTTTTGAGATGGGATCAACTAGAATCTGCACGCATGCACATTGAATGTCTGAGCTGTGACTTTTACATCATTTTCTTCACTTTCATTTGCTTGGACAGTGCGATGATAAAATGCATGTTTTGTTTTTTTGTTTTGTTTTGTTTTGTTTTTACACACAATAGCACTTGCACATACTACACAAAGCCATCAAATTAAAATAATGCACAAATTAGCATTGCAGTGCATTCTGCCAAGCCATGCCTCTGACCACAAAGCACCTGTTTTGGGTCATTGTTTTACTGGAATTTTTTCCTTTTTTCCCCATTTTAACATTTCTAAAATCCCTGGAATTGTGCTTCTGCTGAGCAGGTCACAAAGACATGCGCTTTTTCGTCGCAGATTTCTCATTTGAAAGGACTTCTATGAATGGGAATAATATGAAATTATATGATAGTACAAGCTAAAAAGAGGCTTTGGGTGGAAAGAAAAAAAAATTAAATGAACGAGCTGAAAAGATCCATCTCTCAGTTCCAGGAATCAACATCATGTCGAAGTAAAAGCAGTTAAAACCTTACACAGAGCTCCTGGGGGTTATAAATAACTTATTAAACTGCAGCACAGAAGGTTCTCGAAAAGTCAACAGGAGAATACAGGATATTTATGAGAGATTCAAGTTTAAATAGTTTACTCCTTTTTAAATAAAAAAAAGGAGTAAGATCCTGAAAGTGGCTACCTGCACCTGCTGACTATGCAGGTTACGATCATACAGGCCGGGCCACATCAGCAGGACAACGCAATAAACAAGAAGTCATGAAGGGCTGTTTTCTGCAGCAGCTCCTAAAGGAAACCTATCTGATCTTAATTTAGATAAGCGAATCGATGAGTAAAGAAAAAAAACCTGCAGCTGAAGTCCAACTGGACACTGATGAACATTATAAGAGTTCATTCAGAGACAGGGGATTAGGCTGTTCCATGAACTAGTAACTCGTAGCACTAGTTCCAGTGTTCCTCGTTCAGAAAACGAACATATTTCACATCAACCGTGTAACTGAACGGAGCTAAATGTGCATATATTGTATAGTACTAGATCGACAACTCCTACAACATCTTCCCTGACGTTACTTCTGTAGCCATGATTGATGATTTCTGGACCCTGCTTCCCAACGCCATGCAAGGACGTCAACAATGATTGGTCATGGTCAAGCTCATAGCGTGGCCAGGCTCCAGACCAAGACACGTCAAGAACCTAAGGTGCGATGATTGCCTAATCTGACATGTTGACCACCGTGAAAGACAAAGATATCTAAAAATATCACATTGTCTGATCCCGGCATTCATTAGGCTACCTGTCTTATCCTGGTCAGGGCTGCAGTACCGCCAGGGAAAAAACTTTGTGGTGGATCTGCTGAAGCCTATCTCATGAACACTGGGTGTGAGACGGGAATACTCCCGGGATGAGATGTCAGTCCATCACACATGCATACACACACACACGTTTACATTTGGGGTGATTCCTCGTCACCAGTCAACAGTCTGGCGTGATAGGGGAAGGTCGGAGAACTCTGGAGAACTCGGAGGAAAGTCAAGTTCAAATAGGTGCCATGAACACAAACTCCACACAGACACTAACTAGAGTTCAGGATTGAACCAAGGACACTGGAGCTGTGAGGCGGCAAGCGTCCAGGAAGATATTAGCATAATGTAGGCAATAAATAAATATTTTTTAAGCAGGTGAGAACAAAAACTCTTTTCTAAAGTGATACTGTGATACACAGTGGAACCTCTGCTCACAAATGCATCTGGTCACGACCACATAATCAGGTGCTGAACAAACACAGCCCGTCATTTTCTCCTTCCGCTTCGTATGCGCCAATGTTTTCCCATTTCCTGTTTGCGTATTGTGCAATTGCGTATTGCATACCTAACAAAGACGCACGTGTCCCTTTAATCGGTCTCGGTCAGACGTGAGTTCAATCACTGTACAGTAACCTCCTCGCCACCCATCTTCCTCCTCACTTCCTTAACACCAGAAGTCGACTCATGCAAGGTTAGTTTTCTTGTTTTTTTTTAACCGTAAGTCTTTGTATCATTAAGGATTGTTCAAACTTTGATTTTTTTTCCTGTGCTTAAAACTCATTAAAAAATGTTCAATGCATTTTTTTTACATTGTGTTTCTCTGCATTTCTGTTCAATAAGCTTCACAAGCAAGAAAGTGGAAATGGTAGTGAGAGTAAGAAGCCTAAGCATATAACAGATAACATGAGAAGCGCCACCATATCCCTCCGCCACCGTCCACCTCCGCCAGCAACTACATATCCACCGCAAAGATAACGTGCATTAAAATCATCTGTTTATTACATTTTGTTTTATTTTTCTATAATTAAGCTTATTTACATTTTATTCTATGTTTTCTTGCCACACATAAAGCCATAATACACTTTAAAAACATGTTTTTGAGGGCCGAAACACATCAATAGTACTTACATTCATTTCAGTAGGAAAAACTGATTCAGATCGCAAACAGAGTCTCGGAATGGACCAAGATTATGACCAGAGGTTCCACTGTACTAATACGCACTTTTCTTCACATCTTGCTTATCACTAGATACACAGACTCTTAAAACCCCACTTAACTCCCAAAATTGTGTATTAAAGTTTATCATATATCACTTGTCCGATTTACCCCCTCTTTTTTTTTTTTTTACACTTAAATACTTAAATACAGTGAACCTCGCAACATCGCGGCTCACCTATCGTGGGTTCAGTGCATCGCGACCAGTCAAATTTTGGTTTGTGGGATTTTTGGGCTTTCGCGTGACTCTGGAATATAAAATATAAAATATACTTTTTAAAAAAATGTTAATTCAAACATTAAAAGAACATTTAAATCGAAATAAAACAGTATGCACCTGTATTTCATCAGCGGATGAATACACAGTGGCGGTGTACGCCACTTCCGCTTCAGCTGGTAAACAGGCTGTAAACAGGAAGTGACCTCACTAGCAGTAAGTACGCATGTAGAATTTTATATGTTGTTAAAATTATGTATTTTTAAGAGTGTAGAAAATGTTTAAGAGCATAGGATGTGTTTATAAGAGTTTGGGAAAGGGTCAGAGTGGAAATGGTTTATAAAACGTTAATATATATATATAATAAAATAAATGTGATGGCGCTACTTCACGGATTTCATCTGTCGCTTGGGGGGGGTATATCTACAGCTTAAAGATTGCTTTTGTATGATTTTTACAGCTGTTTAAATATTACATCTAGATTTGTTCAGTAAGGTCTCAGAGAGACAGTGTGTCTCTCTCAGATTAAGGCACTTAAGGAAAATGTGTTAGATAACCACAGACATATTAGAAAGCTTTGATGCCATTCGTGAATAAGAGAAGAAGCAAACCTTGAATATGTATTTTATTCTTCTTTTGAAATGTCTGCTAAAGGCTTGTGACCATGAGAGACAGTACAGATCCTTGGAAAAGTTCATTAATATATATGTATATACTGCATGCAATACAGTAAAAGGGTTGAAATTTTCTGAAGAACCATTTTTTTTTTCTGAAGAACCATATTTACAACACTGCTATGTGCTTATTTAAGGGGTTTTGAAGAACTGGTGCTGAAAGTGTGTAGGTTGTTAATTTAGTTAATTATCAGTTTATGAAGAAATGAGGAGAAAAATCATTGGTGCCCACCTTTCCTTGCTATTAAATGAGTTTTATCAGAATATTTAAATATTATTCATTGCATTGTGGGAAAGCCAGGCTTATCTTACATTGAATACATTATAATAAAAAATTAGAAGGTAAATAGAAATGAGCTTTTTATACTAGGTGATGGTATTGAATTAGGGGTATGCAATACTACATGTACACTATACTCCAGAACAAGGTTATGGCAATTTGGAAAATTCATGATATGATAACTGAATCTCGTGGTTTTCAGCATCTCATGAGCTCACATCCTGTGAAAAGCAATAAGTAATTTAATCAAATATTAATTCATTTCCCAGTTTTCCCCTGAGTAACTGATTATGCTTCTCAAACACAAAACACTAGCTTTTTACACTAGTGACATGTAGGTGAACTCAAGCCTTAGCGAGCTAACTTTGTTTTGAAAAATGTCTTAACTATAGTCTGTTGTTTTATTAAAATTTAGTTGCAACAAACTCTGCCTTTTCACTTTTTCACTTTTGGCTTAGACTTTTGTTGTGAAAGTTTGGTTTAGTTCTTGGACAATTTTAGTCAATAGGTTGGACCTATTACCAAGTAGCTGGTTAGTACAAAAGTGAAGTACAGGGTAACCTTAATGCAAAATTAAAAAAATTCAATGCAAAACACAAGTCAAGATCATTGCCTATGTAGCAATAATATTTTCATGCTTGAAATAAAAATACAAATTGAAGGCACTGATATTAACTTTGAAACCCCTTTGCAAGAATTCCAGTTAGTATCAGCATATTTACAGATTTGTGAAAGAGACTAGGTTACACAGTAGTCCAGCATGTAGCACTGCCACCTCACAGTTCCAAGGTCCCTGGTTCAATCCTGCATTCAGGCTGTTGTCTGTATGGTGTTACTGGTGTTACTGAACATGTTCTCCCTGTCTTTGTGCAGGCTTCTTCTAGATTCTCTTGTTTTGTCCCAAAAACATGCCAGTAATGCATCAGCTAAGCTTTAAAATGCCCTTTACAGGTGTGGCCTGGGAAATATACTCTTCCTTGTATGATTTAGTGATGAGATAAGAGTGACAATTTTGAAAGTCTATTAATTGGTGCCTGAAACTTATCACAAAAGATTTTGTCATGACAGTAAGTCATATTATCAAACTTATGGCAAGTTCTTCTGTGGGAGATACTGTTTGATTGGATGTAAAACCTACATGCCGTGTTTAATTCATTATTTCTGAGGAGTGCAAGTGCTGCCTCACAGAATGTTTTGCCACTCCACAGCGAGAAGATCCTGGGTTCGAGCCTGTAGGTGTTCGCGTGGGTTTCCTCCAGGTTCTCTGGTTTCCTCCCACAGTCCAAAGACACGCACAGAGGGGATTAGGCTAATTGGCGACTGTAAATTGGACGTAGGTGTGAATGGTTGTCTGTCTCTGGGTGTTGTCCTGCGGTGGATTGGTGACCTGCCCAGGGCATATCCCGCCTCTCACCCAGTGTCAGCTGGGATTGGCGCCAGCTTCCCCCCCCCATTACCCTGAACCGGATTAAGCAGCATAAGGTGAGAATTTAACATTTAGCTTTAGATTTAAT
>JAQLOM010000461.1:0-10418 GCA_030068315.1 Chrysichthys thysi | reverse complement strand
ACACCTACGGCCAATTTAGAGTCGCCAATCAGCCTAATCCCCTCTGTGTATGTCTTTGGACTGTGGGAGGAAACCGGCGTACCCCGAGGAAACCCCCACGGACACGGGGAGAACATGCAAACTCTACACAGAAAGGACCTTCTTGCTGTGAGGCGACAGTGCTAACCACTAATCCATCGTTCCACCCTGATAAACTTTTTTTTTTACGTTTAAAATTTGTTAAGTTCATCAGCAATGCAAAACAAAAACCAAAAAAAAAACAAAAAAACCCCACAACAACACAAAAAGAGACCAAATTCCTAACTAAGTAAGCACCATGACTACCACAACTCTAATCTAACTTTCTGTCTTCGCCCAAATCTCTCCTGTTGAAATCCAAACCTTGTGAAGCTGGATTGAGGTCTTGGACAGGTCAGGGGTCAGGGCTTAATCAGATTGATGGGCTCTCATTCCCCGTCTTCGCATACACACAGATGACCCCGTCACCCCAGGGCCTCTACATCGGTTGTTGGTATGTATGTGACCCCCACCCACACAGGAAGCTCGCCCAGGCCATGTGAGCACTATCGCTCCAACCACACACAGGCACTGACTGACATTCGGGAGCTAAACACACCGTGGTTACACCCCATGGTGGCAGCTCTCCTGCTTTTTCCGGGGTTCGTTTTACCTCTTCATTTTCTATTCTATTCACCTTGGCTGGCAATCGTGTTACATTTTGCTCCAACCACTCAGTGCGGAGTGGCCGCGGTGGCTCAATAGCAGCTGGCTAACAGGCTGTTGTGTCTGTGTGTGCGTATGTGTATGTGTATGTGTTATTCCACTCTTTCCGATATCACCTCATCGGATCCGCACCACGATACACATATGCAGCACATTCATAGTGTAGTGGGTGTGTGCTTTTCTTCCTCTTCTTCTCTCTCTGTTTCTTTCTCTCTCTCTCTCTCTCTCTCTCTCTTTATCCCTCTTTTTTCCTCTGTCTAAAATATTCAGACCCCCCCAGTCTCCAGTTACCTGGCTAGCTGGCAGGCGAGAAACTCAGATACACTTTCCACTCTTGTGGGCCTTAAGAGCTGTGCAAGAAGTGTTCGTGCATCGGGATGATTGTACGACGGTAATCGCGCTGGGCGGGATCAATCCCCGTTCTACATTTCCGCATACGTTCATTCACATAAATGATGGTTTCTATAGTAACGGCTAATTCACGGGGACGTCCGCGTAATATACCTAATGATAAGTCTACGATTAATAATACGAATTGGAATTCTTTAAACAAGTGCGTTATGATTTAACAGAGAAAAAGGTCGACACGGGGAATCCGTGCATCAGGAGATACTGTATGTGTATTTAACGTATAGTATGGAAGGAGTGTCCAGTGTCAGGCCTAAGATACAGTTTTCCGTTACAGAAAGGTCATCCGGATGAGGTTTTGCAATTTTTTTTTCTTTTGCCACGTTTTTACATCTTACTAACTTGAACAGAGACTTTAAAAAAAAAGGAAGAAAGAAAAAAGAAAAAAAAAAGACAGTGTGCTCGCGTGATTACGGTCGGACGTACCCTCACAACACTGCATTATTTATCAGCTTTCTCCAGCTTCACGTCACCCAGACGCAACCGCTTGCTAGCCATTGTGTGCTGGACAGCCAGCCAGCCAGCCATTTCAAGGGTCACGTTGAATTCGGTTCGAGTGCCGTTTTAGTGTCACCTTACTCACCTATTCATCTCCCGCTGTGGCACGTGGAACGTGGGATCGTCGGGGGAGAAAACGAGGATGAAAAACGAGCCCTGAAATGGCATTTAACCCAAATCCAAATAAATACAGGTTGAACTATGGGAAAAGGGTAAGTCAACAGAGCAGAGTGGAACATGGAGGAGTTGGGTTACTTCACTCCATTCATCTTAATTCGTATAGACCAGAATCCTCAAACACTGCCATCCAAACATATGCTTATGCTTAGTTGGCAGTATACCTTTTATCAAGTGGAAAATATCAAACTAGAATTTTAATACGGCAAAGGAGGCTCGAGGACTAGGCCGACTATTCCACCAAAGTGCCAAAGGAAAGACATAACTGGGATTTCACAATTAAAAATAACAAACGAAGCTTTAATTTGTGAGTTCGGCTCTGAGACGGACGACTTTGAGGTTTCTCAGTAACATGAGAAGCTACAATTTTTTTTATTTATTTATTTATTTTTTTTGGGGTCTGATTGATTTAGGGTGGCACGGTGGTGTGGTGGTTAGCACGGTCATCTCACAGCAGGAAGGTCCTGGGTTCGATCCCTGGGGTCGACCTGGACGCCTTTCTGTGTGGAGTTTGCATGTTCTCCCCGTGTCTGTGTGGGTTTCCTCCCACAATCCAAAGACATGCACAGAGAGGATTATTGTTACAGGAAGTAACTTGTTTCCTGGACATTCCACAACCATTAATGTAGCAATTAATTTATTAGTTAATAAATGGATAAACAATTAAAAATGTTCGGGTATAAGAGGAATAAAACGTGTAAATTGCCCATCATGGATTAATTAATTTCCTCCAACAGAGTGTCCAGTTGCTCTCTAATAATCTCCGTCGATTGGGTTTAGTTGACTACTTAACATCTCTGCTTGTTGTCTCACAGCTTATTAGTCAGAACCTACATTTTATGAGAGGGATTTAAATAAGTTTTTGAGTTCCCGGGGTTAAACATCGGAAAGCAAAACTAAGTTCCGATTACTTGTCAAAGAGAAAAATGGATGGCGTGATGAAGGACCAGCGGCGCGTCTGTCTGCATCGCCGGTTAATGCTTTCCCCATCTGTCCTTCAAGGACATCCAAATAAATACACAATTTCTGCACGGAGGTCAAAGGTCACCGAGGTCACACGCTCACCCTAAACAAGCAGGAGATGACCCGGACGGCGTTTTTCTTTCGTGCGATTCCACAAAGCGTTCCAGACATCATCTAAAAAGACTAAACAGAAGGTTATATCAAGGCTTAGATATACTGTATATGTCTCTAAAAAAAAACCCTATTTTACATTCCTTCTCCTGGCAAGCGAGTTGAAAAAAAGTAATGAATGAGATGTTAGCATCAGGGTGCGTATCGTAGGAACAATATGATGGCAAAGAAACAAGGAGAGGAGGAAGAAGAGCTAATAAAAGACCCAGATTCTCCATCTTGACCCTGCAACCCCAACGGAGGAAGTAAAATCCCTAGGTTTCCATGACAACTGGGAAAATTGATGGGCAGATAGGCACGTGGCGACTTTGAGAAATGGAACAAAGAGGGAGACGTGAACGGGCGAGCAAGTAGGGGAAATATAATACAGTATAGTATAGTAATTTATAAAGTCTAATGAACATCACCAGCCCCAAAATAGGTATTTTCAACGTGTAGCTAATTTGTTAGGAAATGTATTTTTATGTGAGTGCTCTTGCCTTCCATGCGTAAAAACATATGACAGCGTAAGGCAGATAGGTGACGAAATTCATGCCATTTCGAATAATTACAGTACAATTGGAAGTCTACACTTAGATCACGTGTTGTAGTAATATCACTCCACCAATTTATGAACAATTATTAGTTTTTTAATTAATTAAGAAAATGACACTTTATAGTTTTTTATCCGTTATTGTTCTTTAAACTTACATTATGATTTCTGTACATGATCTTTAACCCTAATTTATTTCTTTTGAAATGTGCACTGTTTACGCTGTGTGTGTGCATTTTTTTTATAGGATTCTTTTATTTCCTTCCATGATTCATTTATTTTTCCCGGCTGATTTTTAGTGCATTATTTATTTTAAAAGCTATTTGCAAAAAAAAAAAAAAAAAAAAATATATATATATATATATATATATATATTTTTTTTTTATATGTCATTTACACACGATTCATTTACTTTTCCTTGCAGATTTTTAGCGCATGTATTGTTTCCACATTATTTATTTATTTTAAAAGCTCTTTGCGCAAAAACTCATTTACTTTTTCACGACATTTGCATATGATGCATTTGGTTCTCCTTGCAGATTTTTAGCGCATGTGCCATTTCCACGTTATTTATTTATTTCCACAGATTTTTGCACAACATTCATTGATTCTTTACATGTCATTTTCACGCGAGTCATTTTTCATGGGATTTTTATTTTTATTTTTTTTAATTTTTTTGAAACACAGCATTAATATACTTTCACGTGTGACATTTGCACACGATTGGTATATTTTCATGTGATGTGCACACTCGGTTTATTTTTACACCCTTTTCATTGTTGGTTTAATTTCTGTTTTACACACAATAAATACACGACTCATATCTTTTCACTGGTGATATTTACACATGGTTCATTGCGATGTTTCAGATGTGATGTCTACACGAATGGTCCGTTTTCACGTGATATCCGTGTGATATTTGTACACAAGTCTTATATTTTCATATGTCATATTTAGACATAATTCAATTAACTTTCCACTCGATTTCTCAAGTGATATTTGAAAAAAAAAACCTTATTTGTCAAGTCATTTAATTTTACATACGATGTTTACAGGAGTCGTTCAGTTTCATCTGTGATTTTTACACATGATTAATTTATTTTAACACAGAACATTTACACATTTCACACTCAGGTTTCATGTGATATTTACAAACAAGTCATTCATTTCCATTTGTTTGTCATCTTTTGCATTAGGCATTCATATGGAGTCACCAGAGTGCCATAAAAAAAATAAATCATTAAATTAATAAGAAAATGAATGTGGTAAAAGAGTTACAAATAAATTTATAAAAAGAAGAAGAAAAGGCAAATGCAAAAGAAATACAGAAAAGAGAAAAGCAAAAGAAATATGACAATATCAATAGAGGCAAAGCAATAGGAATATGGGAATAACAATAGCATTTATTTTCAGATTCTTTTATTTTTATTTTTTAATTCTTTATTTATTTATTGATTTTGTCCCACATTTATTTTCTTATTAATTAACTAATTAATTTCCCCACATTTATTTTCTTCTTATATTATTTATTTATTACTTTTTCTACATTTATTTTCTTATTGTTTTATCTATTTATTACTTTTTTCCACATTAATTTCCTTACTATTTAATTTATTTATTACCCTCCCCCATTTATTTTCTCATTTTATTCATTTATTTATTTTTTCCACATTTATTTCCTTATTATTTTATTCATTTATTTATTTTTTTCCACATTTATTTTCTTATTATTTTATTCATTAATTACCTTTTTCCACGTGGACGTAAAGACGCAGGGTAATGAAGATATTCGGTGACGTGTCCATAACAATGATACAGCGTGCGTACATCAGAATATAGCATGTGACAACTACTGCTGAAATCAAGAAAAAAAATTGTATAATTCCATGTTTGTGCTGTCAGTATGGGGTACTGAGTGTAGATTCATGAGGGAAAAAAATTAATTTGATTGATTTTAGCGTAAGGCTGCCATGTTACAAATGGTGAAACATTGAACAGGGTCTGAATACTTTCTGAATGCACTGTAAGTGTATATATATATATATATATATATATATATATATAGTTTTCATTTTAACTATTTAATTATGTTGCAGTTGTGAGACTGTTTCGTGTCTTCATCCACCTTTATTCACCAACACGCCAACTTGAACAGAGTCCCACAAAGCAGTTAAAATGCTCCGTGCTTTGGTCTGGCAAAATAAACAGCATCTAATATGTGTGTATAAAGAACAAAAGGCCCTTTGTGGACTCTTCTAGCTGCCTCTTTCATCTCGATATTGCTTGATCAAAATGACAAAAGGCCACAGGATCATAGATGAGATACTCGGTGATGTGACTCGGTTGATGGAGTTTTGGCGTCTGAGAGATACGGGAGGATGGGACGGTCTTTTATTAACGTAGCATGACACAGCCTTGATCTACACCCATTTGAGAAATCTCTTCCCCTGGGGAAAACAAATCGTGCACGGAATATGAGAATATCACGTAATGAATAAAACATGACAAGGCGCGACGGTACAGGAAAGTAATCGACGAAGGCGCGGTGTGGTACGGCCTCAGCTCGAAGTCGAAGTCGGGTATTTTCCAGCGACGAGGCGATCTAGGGTCCGTCCACGTTAAAACCTATAAAACGTTACGTGCATACCGAATTACTGTTAATTAATGATCCTATTATATATAATAATAATAATAATAAATAAGCAGTCCCGCAGTGAGCATGCACCAATTTACGCACTTCTTACACAATCTTTATATATTATTTATTTAAACACGATAAAGAAATTGGACTTTGGCGTTTTAATATTGCCTGAAAATCACATCTTTGTTCTATTTACATTGCCCAAATCATAAATTTCTGTAGTTCCAACGATCGTTGGGTGACAGCGGTGCCACACTTGGCTAGAGATGATGTCGTGTATAAAAATCAAGTCAAAGTTTAAGGCCAGACTCAGGCATAACTGCGAGGAGACGAGCGTCTGTTTCCGCTAAGCTCCAACCCACACAGGATCACTTCTGGAGTTTGTTGATAATTCTGACGACTGAATGCTTAAGGCACCAAAAAAAGTGCTCAAGTTTTGCATTCACTGCTCATTTGATTACGAGCACAGTCCTCAAAGCAGCAGCATCTAGGATTTCCAGGATATCGCCTGTGTTTTTCTTTCAAAGTGTTTCGGTGTTGCTTCTCCATCCGGCAAATTCCGCACACATTGAACGCATTTTCTCAACTCAGGAGCCAATTCTCTCCCTGTCCCTTTGTGCAACAGGAGCACGTGTTGATAAAGGTGACCCTTGCCGAAATCAATAGGTGCAGCTTGAATTAGTCAGAGTCATACGAGAAGAGGATGTAAGTGGAGCTTCGGCTCAAACAAACAGTTCCCCTCCCGGTCTCTTTCTGTCTTTCTTTCTCTCCCTCCCTCCGTTCCTCACTCGCACATTACCACACATGCAACTTTTCTACCCATGTTCCATATAACCCCGTGGGTTTCTCATAACGGCGTGGACTAGAGGGTCATCTAATCTAAAGAACATACCTAGCATGTTGTCTAAGCTAAGACAGTAGACGTCACCAGGTGAAGATGTAGATATGCTTTTTTTTAATCTGCGTGTTCATTGCATGATCATGATCAGGTTTGCGTATCCAAATGTTACCTAAAGAAGTAGATAATAGAAAAGAAGAGAATTGCTCATAGGAAGTACCCAGCTTTGGGCGGAGTGCCACAAAGTTACGACGTACGCATTACAAAATACTCGTAATTTCTATCAGGGACCGAGACGAACTGAAGAGCTGTTCGGGTGTATTTAGGAAATTGACACGAAGGAACCAGGTATAGAAGAACTTACTCGTTTTACTATTTGAAAGTATCTCCAAGAAGTGAAAAAAAGGAAATAAAAAAAAGACTTGCGTGGGGTGGGGGGGAGTGGTGATCCCTGATTGGTCATTAGAATGGATTTTGTTCAGTCATTGGTTGTTGGGAACAATGACGAACAGTGTTTGGTCTTTGAGAACAATGCTAATCCGTGATCGGTCATTGGGAACAACGATGATCTGTGATGGGTCATTGGGGCACGACGGTGATTACTAATTAATTCATTAGGGAAAACGTTGCTCAGGGACCGGTCCCTGGAAACAGTGTCGGTCAGTTGTTGGCGATTGAGAACAATGGTGAATCATAATGATTGGTCACTGGGGAACAACGGTGATTGGTTCTTGGAGAAATAGATGATAATTGGTCATTGGAAAGAGTGGTGATCAATGATTGGTTGGTGGGAACAATAATGATCAATGATTGGCCATTGGGAGGCTACAGGGGTGATTAGTAGTAGGACGTTGGGGGGAAGTGGTGACCAGTGACTGGTGATTGGAAACAATAGGGATCGGTGATTAGCTGTTGGGGACGATGGAGATCAGTACTCGGCCTTTGGTGTAAATGGTGTTGAGTGATTGTTTTGCAAGACCTGTAGTGATCAGTAATTGGTTATTGGGATGATAAGCCTCATAATTCAGGCTTCACACGCTGGAAGTAAGCTGACTGAATATACTGTTTCACCTCGTATAACCAGCGGCGGTGGTGCGAGCTGGCGGGCTGCGTCAAGTGCCGAACTATTGCTAAAATCTCCTTAAAAAGTCACTGAGCTCCTTTTTTCCTCCATAAAGTCCCTAACTTGGGATCAAAAGTCAGCAAAGTTACGGATTACTGTAATCATTTATTACTCTTGGTATCCATCATCAACCAGAATAGGACGGATTCGGTTTCTCTGGTTCCTCTCAAGGTTTCCCCCTCATGTCATCTCAGAGAGTTTTCTCCCTATTGTCACGTCTGCTCACATCCGAGTTCTATCTAAATCTACACCCAGAGCCGTGTAATGCTGCTTTGTGTCCATGTGCATTCTTAAAGTGCTATACAAATATACATATACACACATATACACACACACACACATTATATATATATATATGTATATATGTAACCCCAATTTTGTGGTAAGTTGAAACACACCCTAGTCACGTCCCGATCCTAACACAGGTGTAAAATCATAATCTAGAACATTAAAACACATCTAAGCCACAGAAAAAGGAAAAGGACATAAATATCCTGTACTGTACACTGCGCTGTAGGAACAGGAAAACTGACATCTGATATCCGGGGCTGTTTCTCCCTTTTCTGACCTCTTTACAATGTCGAATTTCACTTCCATCATGATGGGTTTCCTCTCCGTCGAAGCACGACCATCTGAAGACTCTTGAAGGGCCAAAAAGTCACCAAACAAAGTCAACTTCACCAACATCCTCACCCATAGGCCACGTTACTGCGTATTCTTCCGCCAAGCGCAAACTAGTTACCCCATGTAGTCTGTAAGTATGACGCTAGCGGCATAAACCGAAACACTCATGTCTCAATTTTTTTAAGATTTAACAGGAGCGAGCGTCGTAACTTTTTTTTTTACTTGAAAAAGGATCTGTATTTGAAGGCCACCTGTGAGGCGATGGGCCTGTAACAGCATGGGAATTGGGGTTGGAAACCAGTGGGAGCTCTACATTTCAGACTCCTTATTTTTTTTATTTCTTAGATGGCATACAACGACCTCATGCTTAAAATGTTTCCAGTGCCATAACACCGATGAACAAGATGCATAAACACCTGAATGATTATGCAAATCTACACCTCGGATGAGGACACAGAAAATGGAGTATCCTCCTCCATGTAATGCACGCCCAATTATATTTCAACAGACAAAAATACAATGAACGCTTTGGCCTATTATTCCACGCTGTCCCATCCCCATATGTGGACATGATGGACATTCAAGAAGCATGTAGTGTTCGGAACAACCTGATTGCTATCAGGAGTTGTTTTTACCTCCTGAAAATAGATTTCCACCAAATAATTAAAACGACATCAATAATTCGACTAGTGTTTATCAGGATCGCTCGTGGTATTCAACAATTGATAGGACTTTTACTATAACACGAACCGTGCTAACTTCAGACGCTGGATTTGTCTCGGTTGACTAATTTATATTTAGTTTAAAAGGAAATCTATTTATATTTTATTCTTAGAGGAACACACTGGTGGTAAATGAACAGTCCAGGTTGCTAGCTGGTGTGGACGAATCGGATAAAGTGCAAAGCTAGACATTTAGACGTCGGTTTATCGGACTTGGAATACACACAGCACCGAGATAAAAGCTCTTATACTGCCATCCCGTGCGTCACTTAACGGCCTCTTGGCATGTCCCTGAACGTAAATGGAATAACAAACGTAGACAAAACGAACCCCGTTGGCACCAAACGCACATAAATGAGGTCCTGCATGGAGACAAACATGAAATCCGGAACGCCCTCGCTTCACTCCCTGGACTGTGGAAATATTGAAATTGTTTCCAATTGTTTTGTAAACCCTTTTTCCTCTCCCCCGGAATATATACTGTATATATCTGTCTGGCTCTTGTTCGTATTGACTGTCTGTCTCACCCAGTGACTCCTGGCAGCCTGATCCGGCCTACGCTCTACAAAAAAAAAAAAAAAGAGAGCGAGAGGAGACATCATGGAGTCAAATTCGTTCATCTCAGACACACCATGAAGTAATCAGGCCAAAGCTCCACACGTCTCACCTTTTCTAACCCGGACCTAGTTTGACACCACGACAAAGACGTTTCGTCATCCAGGGTGTTACTGAATGTAAATTCGAACTAACGCATCCACTCAGGTGCTCTTTCAAGCCTTGACCCAGTTCCTGTTTCTTGGACAGAATGAATGAATAAATAAAAGGGTGGAGCCCAGCGCTATTTCTGTGAATTTTCAGAACCAATTTTCCAGACATCTCCCTCTTCGTGTCTCACCTTTTCATCGCTAGTCCTGCTCTACTGTCTGCAACACACACACACACACACACACACACACACACACACACACACACACACACACACACACACACACACACAC
>JAQLOM010000453.1:0-10418 GCA_030068315.1 Chrysichthys thysi | reverse complement strand
GCTTAAGTCATCGGTTGAAGAATGAGACCCACAAATGATTCGCTCTTTGCAGTTCAGAAATGCTCTTGATGGTGCCACGGAAATGTATAAAAACCTACAGAATCAAATGAAAAGACAGCATCAGCAATTGCATATCACAATATTATTTACCAAGAAAAAATAAATGCTTTTAAAACTGATTTGTGTATTTTTACTGATCGGAAGGTTGGGAGTTCAAGTCCAAGCACTGCCAAGCTGCCACTGCTGAGCCCTTGAGCAAGGCCCTTTATCTCAAATGCTCAGTTGTATAAATGAGATGAAAAATGCAAGTCGCACTGGATAAGGGCGTCTGCCAATTGACTGTAATGTAATGTAAGGTAATGGTTATAAGAGTGTGAGAGGGTTTATAAAGGCTTAACATATATATATATATTTTTTTAAAAAGCATATTATTACATGGTCGCTACTTCGATTTTCGCTTTTCGTGGTGGGTTCTGGAACCTAACTCCCTCAATTAGCGAGGGATCACTGTACATCTAAAACCACTCAAAATGAGCTATTACATTCCAAAAAAATACAAAAAAAAAAACAATAAAACCCTAGGAAAAATATCTTGAATATGGTCAAATTTATCTACTATTTCATATAATAACGTAAAATCAAATCTAAGACTATCAAGTCTATTACTAGGCATATTTTTATTATTCTTATGCTTTAAATTTTCTTTTTCTACTGGCAGATTATTTTACTTCTTGCTTAGATTGTAATACCGGTAAGTAAAAAAAATGTCTCACAGTAGGTTTAATAATCTTATATTTAGGGTTTTTTTTTGTAAATGTATAATAGTTTAATTTGCTTAGATGAATTTCATTTTGCAATATACAGTGTATACTGTAGATGGGCTTTTTACTCTAAAAATTAAGTAGACAGTATACACACTACACATAGTATCCTTCACTACATAGTCCTATCAGCCATAACATTAAATCCACCTGCCTAATATGGTGTAGGTCCCCCTTGTGCTGCCAAAACCATTATATCCACATGATGTAAAAGAAAATGTGATTCCTCAGACCAGGCCACCTTCTTTCTTTACTCCATGGTCCACTACCGCCACTCATGTGCTCATTACAGGTGCTTTAAGAGGTGGACTGGGCTCAGCATGGGCATGCTGACCAGTCTATGCAGCCCCATACAAAGCAAGCTGTGACGCACTGTGTGTCCTGACACCTTTCTATCATAGCTGTTATCATAACTCTTTCATCATTTTGCACTACAGTAGTTCTTCTGTGGGATCAAACATGACTGGCTAGCCTTCACTCCCTTATGCTTGCCCATTTTTCCTGTTTCCAACACATCAACTTTGAAAACTGACTGTTCACTTGCTGCCTGATTTATCCCACCCCTTTACTGGTTCCACTATAATGAGATAATCACTGTTATTCCCTGCACCTGGCAGTGATTTTACTATGATTTTATTGCTGACTGGAGTTATTTGATGATATTTTACATGGTATAATAAATTAATGTCCTGACCATCGAAAATCTATACAGGTAGTCCTCAAGTTATTATGTTACATCTGTGTTATGCCACACCCATCTTAAGTCATAAATATCAAATGTCAAACCACTGTGTTGAACCACTTTGCCTCGCTTAGCCTATCTTAGCCCAGCTTAGCATAGCGTAGCCCAGCCTAGCCTACCCAGGAGGCTTTTCCTGTAGAAGACATGCTTTTGAATTAAAATTACCTCTTGAAGCTATACACCATTACACAAGGTAACTCCGTGAACTGTGGGAGAGTGAGGCATAGCACGAAGTGAGTGATCTGGGCATCGTCTGCGTAATTCTGTGCGTCCGCATATAACATATGCTGTTACGCTGGCCTGCCAGCGATGCCTGCCCGCAAATATAAAATTTTTGCTAAATATTTTACAATTTTATTTTAAAATTCGAGGAGCACCTGTATATAAAAAATATAAGTAAAAACACATGGAAAGTTAATGGAACATTTATTTAAGATGGGAGAAATCCATGTGGTTCTACTACCTCACAGAGAGGCCTAGGGAGCCATTTTGGATGTCTGTTTAAGTTACTAAATATAGTTCTTTTTATAGTCAGACCATCATAACTCGGGGAGTGCCTGTATTTATGAGTCATTGCTGGTGCAAATATGGGCACAAAAGTGTGCCTTTGTACAAGCACATACTCACCCACGTCTTTACTCATATCTTCTGACCCCCCGGAACCTTCAAACTCGGTGACAATCGTTATCTAATTCAATGTGCAGATAAGAGAGGTCTTAAGTGACAGGAACATAATTATTAGTACACATGTAAACCTTAATGTATGTTCCTTTTCAAGCAAAGTAACATGGACTCTCACTATCATGACTCAGTCAATTTTTCCATATGGATTACCCCTCTGAGAGTCTGTGCTCTATACATACAAGCATACTTACATACATACATACACACAATCATACAGCTCTGGAAAAAATTAAGAGACTGCTGCAAAATGATCAGTTCCCCTGGTTTTACTATTCATAGGTATATGTTTAAGGAACATGAAAATTTGTATTTTATTCAATTTCTTTGATACTACTGATAACATTTCCACACAAAAAAAATCATCACTTAGAGCATTTAATTGCAGAAAATGGCAAGTCGTCAAAATAACAAAAAAGATGCAATGTTTTCAGACCTTGAATAAAGCATAGAAATCAAGATCATATTCCATTTAAAACACAATATTAATATTTTTACTTAGGAAGAATTCAGAAATCAATACTTGGTGGAGTAACCCCGACATTTAATCACAGTTTTTATGCATTTCGGCAGGGTCCCCACCGGATTTTTACGCTGCTCTTGAGTGATTTTTTTTTTGTTTGCCACTACTGACACAAAAATTCAATCAGCTCAGCTTTCATTGATGGCCTGTGATCATCCATCTTCCTCTTGCTCACATTCCAGAGGTTTTACGGGGTTCAGGTCTGGAGATTGGGTTGCCCATGACAGGGTCTTCTTCTTGTGGTCCTCCAGCCACACCTGGCTGTGTGGCATGGAGCATTGTCCTGCTGGGCAACCCAGTCTTCAGAGTGAGGGAATATTGTCAGAGCAGAAGGAAGCAAGAAACAAAAATCTGCCCCATTTCAG
Source organism: Chrysichthys thysi (assembly GCA_030068315.1). NCBI lineage: Eukaryota > Metazoa > Chordata > Actinopteri > Siluriformes > Claroteidae > Chrysichthys > Chrysichthys thysi. Next base: position 7,286 of record JAQLOM010000453.1, on the reverse strand, counting down.
CTTTGCTAAAGTACCCCCAGATCATTACTGCTCCTGTACCAAATTTCACAGTGAGAAGGAGATATCATTCTTCTTTTAGGTTACTTCATGTCATCCTACGGTTACTGAGTGACAGTCGGAGGAGTTGACAATCATCCCAGTCTGTGGAGAGGAATTTTCGATTATCATGAACAGATTTTTTTGTATTACAATTAAATTTAATGTATTACTAGCACTGTCTTTGCCCATCCAAACTGGTCCTATTGCAAGAGGTTAGTGATGACCATAGCTGTAGTTTTTATACTTTTCCTCATTCCTACAATTTCTCCAAAAAAACAAGACAAAAAAAACCTGTAGGAGGACTGGCTATTGTAAATTGCTCATAAGTGTGATCAAGTAAAATGTGTCAGGTGTCCCAGTGAAGGTTTAGAGGAAGTGCTAAAATTGGACTGGTGATCATGCATATTTAGAAGACATCAGAATATAAATCCCTCTGTTCTCAAAACTGGTAAGGCATCCCACTTCCATGTCAACATGTTATCTGGAAGCCTTTTCAGGAGCTTCTAATAATATAAAAATAACAAATGTAAACCATTCAGTTCCTCTTACAACCTATAGATGTAACATGATCACATGGGGAGGGGTCAGCTCAGGGGGTTAAGACGTTGGGCTGCTGATCGGAAGGTCGGGAGCTCAAATCCAAGCACTGCTAAGTTAGCCCCTGTTGGGCCCTTGAGTAAGGCCCTTAACCTCAGCTGTATAAATTAGGTTTTTTAAAAATGTCAGGCGATCTGGATAAGGGCGTCTGCCAAAAGAATGTAATGTAATGTAATGATCATTACTATATTTTTTCACTCTTTAGAGAGAGAGAGAGAGAGAGAGAGAGAGAGAGAGAGAGAGAGAGAGAGAGAGAGAGAGAGGAGAGAGTGTGTGTGTGTGTGTCTGTGTGTGTGTGTGTGGAGTTAGAACTTACCAGACTTGCAGTGATGTCAGGGGCAGCAGTGGTTTCAGGACCTATAAAGATAGATCCACACTTTTATGTTATAAAGTGTGCTTGGCTTGTTTGTGAATTTATATCTTATAACCAATTTTTTGGCTACTGTATGCAAAAAATTGTAACCTTTTCTTTTTTCAAAATTTCAACTGTCCCATTTTTGTGAGTCTGAACCAAGAAGACTCAAATTCCTGTTCTTGACTGACAAGAGTGACCCTGATATGGTCTTCTGCTGTAGCATTCTGATATGCTTTTTTGCTCACCATGGATGTAAAGAGTGATTATTTAAATTACAATAGTTTACCTGAAAGCTTGAACCAGTCTAGCTATTCTCCTCTGACCTCTCATCAACAACCCCCTTTCACTGGATGCTTTTTTTGGTCTGTTTTTCACACCATTCTGTGTAAACTTTAGTGCATTTAATTCATTAAAATTTCAAACCATTAGCAGTTTCAGAAATACTCAAACTAGCCTATCTGGCATCAACAACCATTTCTCAATGGTGCCATGTGATTGTCTGACTGGATAAATTCATGAATATGCAAGTGTACAGGTGTTCCTTATAAAGTGAATGGTAAATCTACAGTCAGGTCCATAAATATTTGGACAATGACCAAATAGTTATGGCATAGTGGTGGGGTGGTTAGCACTATCGCCTCAAAGCAAGAAGGTCCTGAGTGCGATCCCTGGGGTCGACCTGGGCACCTTTCTGTGTGGAGTTTGCATGATCTCCCCTTGTCTGTGTGGGTTCCCTCTGGGTACTCTGGTTTCCTCCCACAGTCCAAAGACATGCACAGAGTGGATTAGGCTAATTGGCTACACTAAATTGCCTGTAGATGTGAGTGTGTATGGTTGTCTGTCACTGTGTGTCACCCTGCAGTGGATTGGCGACCTGCCCAGGGTGTACCCTGCCTCTTGACCGAAGTCAGCTGGGATTGGCTCCATCTTCCCCCCGTGACCCTGAACAGGATTAAGTGGCAAAAGATGAATTTTGCACTTTAAGGTTGTTTACATCCAAATCAGGTGAATGGTGTGGGAACTGACGCATTTTATCTGGTCTGGTCCTCCCCTTTTTAAGCAACCACAAGAAATTGGTCAATTGACTGTTCAGTTGTGTCTTATTCCCTCCTTATTGTCACTTACAAGGAAGCAGACATGTCTAAAGTCAATTTCAAGTGGAATCTCAATATCAAGTCCAAAGAGGCGTCACAGCAGAGAAGCAAGCCATTATTACCGCTAAAAATCTAAACAATCTTCTCAGAGAGATTAGCAAAAACATTGGGGTGGCCAAAACAACTGCGATGGATGACAGAAGAATTCTTTCCCTAGTGAAGAATAACCCCTTCACAGTAGTAGACCAGCTCAGGAACACTCTCAGGAGGTGTGTCTGTGTCAAAGTTAGCAATCAAGAGAAGTCTTCACAAGAATTAATACAAAGGTATAAGATGTAAACCACTGGTAAGCCTCTAAAACAGGAAGATCAGAATAGAGTTTGTCAAAAACATTTTTAAAAAATTGTACATTTCTGAGACAACATCCCATAGACAGTTACGGCAAAGACCATCTTGTAGCTGAGCATGATCCGAATCATAATACCTAATCTTATGAATTAGGCATTTACATCTACCAAAGTTACTGGTTCCCTCATATATATTAATGTTGTGACTGTTGTCAAAAGCAATAGGCTGAATTCTCAAGTGTATAGGGAATATAGGGAATATATCTTCTCCTTCACACTGTAAATGGACAATGACTCAAACCATGATTGAAAGCAACCCAAGAAACTTTTTAAGCCAAAAAAAGACAAATGTTCTTAAATGGCCAAGTCAATCACCTAACCTAAGGAATAGCTCAGGTGGACCTTTTTGCAATAGACAGGTCAAAACACTGATGATTGTGGTTTTCCTTAGCAGAACCTGCTGGGTAGAATGCACTGGCCCTGCCATCTGCTGCATCTGCACAAGCTTTTCACTTGTTCCACTGAGTTTTATCACATTGCACAGAATTCAACAGCTACGCAGTGTGTATGTTCCTTGTGACATTGTTATATGTATTATTCGAGTTATTAATAAGTGGTTAAATAAAAAGCTTGTAACGTGCTGCTGTGGTTCTGTGAACCCAGAGGAACCACAAGGGTGGTTGTCACTTAGAAATAGTGAGAGCTTGGTGAGAAGGTTCCAAAAAAAAAAAAACAGTGCTGAATGACAGCAGTATTTACTGTGAATACTGCATGATTTTGACTAGTGTTTTGTCAAAAAAGCCAGCATTTGTTTATTATTTTCTTAGATAAAATGAAGAATATGCTCAAAAAGCATATTATAAGTATTTATATTTTAAGTGGAAACATATAGGGGTGCTGTATAGTTTTATTTCAATATAATCTTATCTATTATCTTAAATAGTGCAGTTCTGTGTGGATTTGTATAACTGAATTATTGTGTGTAATGTTACTTCTGTCTATTCCATACAACCATTTTGTTTCACTGCCTTGAATGTGTCATAATTCTGGAGTTGTGTCTGTCCTCTCAAGGTTTCTTCCTCTTGTCGTCTGAGGGAGTTTTTTCTTGCCACCGTCGCCACAGGCTTGCTCATCAGGGATAGGCATATATCTATATATTTATATATATGCACTTATAGATATGTTTATTGATTAATAAGTCTTTAATTGGACATTATGTATTGTAAAGCTGCTTTGCGACAATGTTCTGTTGTTAAAAGCGCTATACAAATCAAATTGAATTGAATTGAATTGAATTGAATGTGTGTGCGCACTGTAATTACCTGTCCATGTGTGTGCATACACAGGTCTGGTCCATTCACTCCAATTTCCGTCATATTCATCTTTTGCTCTAATCTGAAGCTCATACTGAAAGTATGGCAGAGCATCTGAAATCAACCACAAGTGCTGTATATCTTCTATGGTCACCGCCTGATACTACACACACACACACACACACACACACACACACACACACACACACACACACACACGCAATAATGAGTCTTTCAGACTGTAATGTTAATATACATTTACTGCAATTGTTAATTTGTCATTAGGTTAAGGTTGTGTGTGAAAATCCCAGGAGATCAACAGTTTCTGAAATACTCAAACCTGGCACTAACCACTACGCCATGGTTAAAATCGCAGAGATCAGATTTGTTTGATGTAAACATTAACTGAAACTCTCAACCTGTATCTGTATGATTTGCTGCTGCCACACAATTGGCTGATTGAATAATGAAATAAATGTTTAGGTGTTCCTATTAAAGTGGACAGAGTGTACACACAGAAACCTCATTGTCTCATTTAAATGTTTTATAATGTCAAGATACATTTTGCCCACAAGGACATTCTTTCTTTTATACAAATAAAGTGGTACCTCGGCTTGCGAACACATTGGATGGCGAACAAATCGAAGTACGAACTAAATTACCAAACAGATTTTGTACTGACTAACCAACAAAACCTCAACTGATGTATAGATGTAGACATACAGCCAACCCACACTTTGCGGCACAAACATGGAGTTCCAGTCAAGCACTCATGGTGTGAACGTGTTCAACGCATTTTTTGTTGTGTTTCTCTGCATTTTTGCTCTATAAGCTTCATTATGGGTCCCAAGAAAGAGGAAATGGTAGTGTGAGTAAGAAGCCTACGCGTATAACAGTTGAAATAAATAAATAAAAAATCGCAAAACATGAGACCAGCCACCATATCCCTCCACCAACGTCCACCTACGCCAGGAACTACGTATCCATCGTAAAGGTAACATGCATTAAAATCACCTGTTCATTTAATTGAAGTTTATTTTTCTATAATTAAGGTTGTTTTAATTTTATTCTATGCTTTATTGCCACACATAAACCCATAATACACTTTAAAAACATGTTTTGAGGGCTGGAACACAATAATTGTATTTATATTCATTTCATTGGGAAAAATTGATTCAGGTCGTGAGCAAATCAGGTCACAAACAGAGTCTCAGGATGAATTAAGTTCATGAGTTGAGGGTCCACTGTATACCCAGCAGCAGAATATGAGAACCCCCCAACCCCCATCCCCCCATCCTCCCCCACACACATACACACACACATATCTCTCTCTACCTCATTGGCATGTAGAGGACGATATCTCAGTTCGTATTTAAGAATGTAGTAAAAGTCACGGCTCCAGGTGGCAGGTAAAGACCAGGAGACTTTAAGTGTATGAGGCTCCCCGTTGACTGGGTTTACTACAACTCGAGCTGGAGGATCTGGCTTAACTGCATGAGAGAGAGAGAGAGAGAGAGAGAGAGAGAGAGAGAGAGAGAGAGAGAGAGAGAGAGAGAGAATAAACCAATCCAACACAACACAAGAAAACACAAAAAAATACAGTGACATTATAATCATATCCATAGATTTAAAAAAAAATTTTTAGAAGACATGCATCTACACTCACTGATTTCTTTAGGAATGAAGTGGTATGGGGAGCTGGTGGCATTGCCTGCTGTGTTGGTCACACACAGTGTAGCTGTATAGGAATTTTTGTCAATCCCGTCACTTGGTATTGTGCACCAGCAGAGGGAGCGCACAACAGAGTACGAACAGTTCACTTGGAAGATCTTTCCCAGTCTATAACCAAAAGCATTGAAGAATCACTGTAATTATTCAAAAAAGCCCACCGACAAAAAGCACAGCACCTTTAGTGAGGTGCGGTGTGCATTTTTTCAATATATGAACCCAGTGAAAATGATTGATTATTTTAAATAAAAATGTAATAAAAGGGGCTGGAAAATATTATGCATTCGTGGCTAAAGCATGCCTTGTTGACAGGCTGCTTTGGACTCTTAACTAAAGTACTGTTTAAGACTTCTGGTCTAAACTCTTAAATTCAGTGGGCTTTATGATCTAAACAGTAGTTTACCAATCTCAGTAACTCTCAGTCTTGGGAATGGACTGCTCTGCAAAGTTTTCTACACTCAATGCACCTGATCTAGCTCAGTCTAGCATCAACCAATTAAGCCCATTGTGATTTGAGATAATAAAAATAAACTTGAAACTGTGTAGTACAAGCCACCAGCACTGTAGTCGAATTACATCGCTTATCTGGATTATAAGGATGGCCAAAGATGGCAGAAATATTGTGAATTCTGTTTGAGCTATGTTTATAAGAAGACACTGTCATATAGCAACTTGCTATGTGAAAATGTTAACTTTCTATGGAAAATTTTACTGTGATCCGTATGACAGTAATCGTGATTCACATTTCGTCTCCCCGGCTATACATGGATTTTTATTTAGAATATATATATATTTATTTTGTGGATTTCCCAGGTATTATAAAATATAAACATGAATTAAAATGGAGTAAAATATTAACAATATATAAAATACAGTACAGTGTATATCATATTTACACAAGAGGCAATAGGTCTGGCCAATTGGAACGCCCTATTTATTTAACCTTGGTTGTGATTGGCTGCTGACTATGACACATACGGTTGGGGAGAAGCAACCAGTATTCGCCAACATCCCAGTTCTTCGCCCGTAGCTGTACTCGCTATAAATGTGATGTTTCTACGAATTCTACACAGAATTTGCCTCGCTATTTGCTCGCAAATGTTTTCTTTATGTGATTTAATTGTGTCTAGAAACTATTTAAAGAGTGTGGGAGGATCATTTAGGGCTTAAATTAAATGGTGTCTGTGCAACTTAGATTTTCGTCTTGCCCGGAAAGTTTTGGACTGTAACCCACGCAAAAGACTCAGCTTTACCCTACAGTAATAAAAAAACATTCGAAAACAACCGATGATTAACCTCAATAATGACACATCTGTATTTCAACAATGATCACACCTTAAATATTTGTTTCTGTGCATCTGACCATTGAGTCCTGAAACCTCTTTCTTTTTCTCAGTGTTTTAGAGATTTCACTGAGCAGCACATGCAAATAACCTGATGGGGGTTTTATCTCACAACTCGTGTATCAAGTGTGTGTGCCTGCTGATAAAAAGCCAACTGAATATGTGGAAATGTAAATCCTCTTTTGTCATGTTATCTCTGTTGTCTCCTCTATATATCAGATACTGGAAGAGATTAATACAATAGGGATGGTCTAATGAATCTGTACTAATAACTGGATATGCCTAAAGATATGAGTTCCAGTAAGATGTTTGAAATAGACAGAATGGAGCATCTACTGTATGTCCACCTGAACAAAACATTCCTGAATATTGGTTATGGTGGTGTGACAACCTAATTACTTTCTCTCTCTCTCTCTCTCTCTCTCTCTCTCTCTCTCTCTCTCTCTCTCTCTCTCTCTCGCACACACACA
>JAQLOM010000422.1:0-10420 GCA_030068315.1 Chrysichthys thysi | reverse complement strand
GGATTTTTACAACATTATTGTTGAAATACACAGTCCTGAAAAAGGGGCGTTTCTTTTTTTGCTGAGTATATATAGTGGAACCTCTGGTTACGAATGCCTCTGAAGATGAACAAATTGGTTCCCGACCAAAAGATTCGCCAAAATTTTGCATCTGGTCTCGACCACATAATCGGGTGCTGAACAAACACAGCCCAGGCCATTTTCCCCTTCCGCTTTGTACGCGCCAATGTTTCTCATGATGAATATCATTAGCGTGAAAATGTCAGGAAAATATCGCGATATAATTTTTAGCCCTACATTAACCCCCGAAGGCCCAGACCACCTTATAATGGGAACAATATCTCCATCGGCTAAAATAATAATACAGACTCAGTGAACCCAAAACCAGGAGTTTTTTTTTTTTTTAACGGATCCTTTCCTACTACATGTTATGAAATGGTCCTTATGAGACCTCCTGGGATGTCCCCTAATGTCCACCATCCAATGAGAGGGTTGAATATGAGGGTGAAATTAAAGTTAGGGTTAAATATGACCCCAGGGGTGTTACAGGATTAAACCCAACAGCATGAGCCAGAAGTGTTTTATTACACTTAGACCTTGACTCTTTAGACTTAGTCCTGCTAGACTTGCCCAAGGTTGCAAGTGTTAATTTACTTTTTAACCGTTTATAGGTACATTAAACTGCGAAAGTGTGCGAGACAATTATATTATACATGTAACATATGAACAGTATATTAATTTAAACATATTACACAGTTATACATTTTACATACTTCGTACTAGTATGATACTAGTGAACCACTAGCTAACTGGCTGAAACATAACACTACCACAGAACTACCTCACTGTCCTGCAGCTGCTGCTGTTTGTTTGTTTGTTTGTTTGTTTACATTCAGCATTTAACACGCGCTCGAGCTGATTTTCAGCTGACTAGCACCAGAGTCAACAGTAAGAACCTTTTGAGGCCGTCTCCATTGCCGAAGAAATCCTGAGCAAATATTACAAGCTTTAAAAAGCTGCCATTTTATCTCCTGGGTTTTTTGTTGTTGTTGTTTGAAATTTTAAAGCTAGCGTGTGAGCTAGGGAAATGTAAAGTTTGCACACTTCCGTATCAAACCGTTCGGTTTCATAATAAAAGCCTTAATTCGAGAGTAAAAATTACAAGCCTTTGTAGTAAAACAAACAAAAAAACAACAAACGGAATTAGGTATCGAGGAATGCCCCCATTTTATATCTTGGTAGCTGAAAAAAATCTCGTATAAATATTTCAATCTTGAAAATCCCGTTCTTATTTAGATTTTAAAGCTAGCTTAGCTAATAAAACAAATCTCCACAACCGCATATACACGTTTGCAAACCTCCGGATCGCACTGTTCAGTTTCATAATAAAAGCCTTTGTTTTAAGACTTAAAAATATTGAAGTCTTAAAATATTGAATGAATAACAACTTAAATATATCTAACATATAATAACAAATATAAACACCTACTAGCACTTGAAAACTGGATTAGATATCGACAAACGCCCCATTTTTATGTCTTTTTTTTTTTTAATGATTTTCTCCCCTTTTACAGCAATTAGTGAAAGCACTAGATGGCGGTATGTGAGGTCATGGAGGCTACAAAAAGCCCTTTTGATAGTGTCACTTCTCCATAACTTTTTTCATGCACCCCTCGACTTCCTCTTGTAATTTTCACTTTGGGAAGTACCATCATGCCGTCATATTTTCTTTTCCAGTGGAGTGTACGCTCACATGTCCCACAACTGACACATCTTAACCAAATGAAAAGATACAAAGGTCAAGACTGGGGCTCATAGATGTTGTGCCCATTGTGGTGAATGATATAACAACACAAACCTACCAGTATTTAAAGACATTACTGCCATGTGTAAGAACCCAGCAAACACAGAACGTTCAGCTAAAAGTTAGCTTACGGGTCTCCTATGGTTAATTTTAGAAAAACCTTCTGCCAACGTTTAGAGAACATTCTCTCCAGGCTAATGTTAGAGGAACATTAATACAACCTAATGGGAACATTCTCCAAAGGTTCCCACCTTACAAATGTTAGGAGAACATTCCATAAACCAAAACATGCAACCAAAAACTAACATTATATTTACTTTTTTTTTTTTTTTTAATCCTGGCAAATCACAGGACAACCAAACAAACTTTCATGGAACGTTCATGTAACCAAAAATGAATGTTCCCAAAACGTTCTGGGAGCCAAAAATTGTTAGCTGGGTATAAGATATTGCTAAAAGTTTTCAATTCAGTCTCTGATCTTGGTCTAGTTTGACTTCAGGTGATTCACTGGTATCAATCCAGAGAGAGGAACAAAGGCCATGTGGGGCAAGTTTTCTCCAAGAAGACAGGTGTGATTGTCCTTGAAATCATTAAAACTAACCATAGGAGAACCATAAGATAAAGCTATTTGTACATTCTGTGCTTGCTCAGTTTAACCAGTTCTGATATCATGAGCTATTCTGTTGAATTCTGTTGCCTGATTTTCCGATCACATCTTTCTGTTTCTTTTAATTTGTTGAAAAATGCCAGCATCTTACTATGCACTAAGAGCCAGTTCACATATTACACCTCTATTCAAGCTTATAGATAGCATGTTATGAGAATCGGCTGTACTGCATAATATCACACCAGTGTGATTTAGTCAAGAAAATTGTTTCAAGATATACAGACCTTGGACAGGAGAAAAATAATTTTTCTGCTGGGTCTCTTCTGAGAGATGATCTCCTAGATTTTTTCACTCAAGTTCGCCATTATGTTGAAATAAAGGGAAAGCAAATTCTCCTCATTAACTATTCTTCTTCCGTTTAATCCTGTTCAGGGTCGCGGAAGGGAAGCTGGAGCCAATCCCAGCTGACTTCGGGAAAGAGGCGGGGTTACACCCTGGGCAGGTCACCAATCCACCGCAGGGTGACACACAGAGATAGACAACCATTCACACTCACATTCACACCTACAGCCAATTTAGAGTAGCCAATTAGCCTAATCCCCTCTGTGCATGTCATTGGGAGGAAACCCATACGGACACAGGGAGAACATGCAAACTCCACACAGAAAGGCGCCCAGGTCAACCCTGGGGATCGAACCCAGGACCTTCTTGCATGAGACAACAGTGCTAACCACCACACCACCGTGCCACCCCATTTTAAATTCATGTAAGGATATTTTTGTGTTATAAATTCTGTGAATATTTTCGTTCAGAATGTGGTTGCATCTTCCAGGAGGTTAAGAATTGGCTGTGGGCCTTTGAACATGATAATAATTTGAAACCAAAATAACAGGAAGGACAAAATGAATGGCCATGTTAGTGGCAAGATTTGAACCCTGTTGAAAATATCACTATTCCCTAATCCATGATTTGATTCCCAGGTTTCCTCTTGGCACGCTAGTTTTCCCCCATTTCCCAAAAACATGCTGTAGGTGTGAATGTGTGTTCATTCATGGAGTCTTGCTGCACCATGCCAAGTTTTCCTTGGATAGGCTTCAGATCGAGCTCAAGCCTGACCAGAATACAGCGCTAAGGGACGGGAAGGAAACATGGAGATTTGCCAAGAAGGCATGTACCATGATTCTTCTCCAAGTTTACAGGAAGAAGCTCAGAACTCAGTCCTCCATCCGGGTTAGCCTGAATGTCTTTAGGATTTTGAGCTTTGAAGCTTCTCGGCAAGCTGCATTTTTATTTCTATTAATACAAGTATGCTATTCTATAAGTGATGGCACAAACTAACTTGTTTAACAGCTGTTCCACAACATTAAATCTAACTATAAACAGATAAAAAGTTTGACGTGTCTTTCTGTAATAAATAAAATTGGTTAAGATTCACAATGAGCTCTGGTATATACCGTAAATGAATCTGCTCTTACTGGATAACTGCACCACACTACCCCATTGTTGATTATTTTCCTATGACATCACTTCTTGTCATTTACACAGCAAATTGTTTTGTTTTGAAAACTAATCAACAGAGTAATTATTAGCATAAGCTGCCAAAAACAGGATTAACTTATTCAGAAAAGTACAGTACATCATAATGCGGCTTAATTAAAGTAGCCTACCGAATTAGCCAAATGTGCGTGGTTGTACCAGTGTTAATGAATCAGACCGAGCCAAACAAAGGTCAGGAGCAGTGAAGGCCAAAAAACAATGCAACAAAGTACCGAAATATTCTTTTAAATCAAAGACAAAAAAAAAAAACAACTTTATTATTGCTTTTCTCTGCTCGTTGTTTAACAATAGGCCTTCTGCTTCCTTTAAGTGTTTAACCCTGCTCTGGTACCATGGGGTCTATGTGGCCCTCTTTGGACCGTGGTTTTTGGGACACTATCACGATTAGTGACCTTGCCTGTCACGTATTTTCTTGTAAGACCTTCCTAAGTATGTGACACATGTTCAATAATTTCAAAGTCTTTTTCGTTTTTTTATTTATTTTTATGTTCGTTTTGCCATCGTACCTTCGATGTGATGGGTACAATGGGCTCAATTTGACCCCAAGCGAAAATAAACCTAAATAAAAAATAAGCGGAAAGACGGGTATGTGTGGTCACAGAAGCTAAAAACTGTCAGAAGAACCCCGACGCAAAATACTGTCAGACAGAAACCAGGGCCGAAAGGGAATGGAGGTCAAGCAGACACACCCTTGAAAGCGTTTGATTTATTTTTTGATGATGCCATGAGAACAGAGATTGTGACATGGACTAACCAAAAAATTGAAAATGTGAAAACCGGTTACACAAGCAATGATATATTTCTGTACCAAAAATCCACCACCAGAGGCACCCTCAGCAGCCGCAAGCACCACACAGTGTCATCCAGGACGACGCAAGAGATGCTGTATTTGTCCCAGATCAAATGACATGAAAACCAAATTAGTTGTGCAACCAAGGCCAACAGTAACATTTTTGCCTACAATGAGGTGAAATAAGTGGAAACTCGCACATGAAGCGTTGTGCAATATTATTTGGATTTTATAACACATTGTCATACCATATTATTTCAAGGGTAAAAAAAATATTGTAATAAAGTGGTGTTATTCTGGTCATATGGCATGTTTTTCACCATGGGGTTAATCTGACCACACGGTACCAAGAATGTGACTTTTTTCATGGTACAAGAGCAGGGTTAATATATGTGCAGTGATTAACGTTAGCTACATTAACTACAGGAAGGCTGTGTATTTAATGATTTCAAGATGTCCATAATTCACTTTCTACATCATGGCTCTTTATGGAAAATTCCTGCCTAGGTTTTGTGCGCTAGAATCATCAGCATTTTTATTATTATTATTATTATTATTATTATTATTATTATTATTATTATTATTATTACTACTACTACTACTACTACTATTGCTGTTATTATTATTATTATTATTATTATTATTATTATTATTATTATTATTATTATTAGGAGCAACAAAGAAGGCTATAAAGACATTCATTTCTTTTTCTCTGTACTTAGCTGCTTAATTCCTGCCAGTTGTTCACACTCCTACTTTCTTGGCAGCTGTAGTTTGCTAGCAAGAACACAACTGAGTTATTGTATTGTTCTTATCCATGTTAATACTCACAACACCCTCATCAACATTTATCTCCGTTTTCCTTTTACTCACCAATCTGTGCTTATTTTTATAATTTGCACCCATTTAACGAGCTGTCATTCCTTCGAAATCGAATTCATTTTGTGTTCCTCGTGGCTGTTTTTCATAACGCCATATTATATTTAGGTGTCCAGCACTTTTTAAAACTGAACCTTTCTTTGCGGACTTACGCCAAATGTGTTTAGTCGTCGCCGTGCTGGGCGTTTTTTTTACACATCCTGAAGAAAGAAAGAAAAAAAACAGGGGAAAAAAAGAAAAAAGATGGCTGATTTATCACGAGAAATGGTTGTGAAAAATTAAAAAAACTGAGGATTTTACATGCTGACTGTTCACTTTTATTTATAGACAGGGATTTAGTCATTTTTTTGCCTGTCACAGTTTTTTGCCCTCGGAAAGGGGAATCGTATTAATAGCCTACGTTGTCATTTTTTCCATTTGCCTCACTGGAAGGCAATTGTAGGAAGGTGCGTCCATGTGAAGCTGCACGTATGCAGCCTCACTTCTCCACTCTATCATTACGAGCTAGTCAAGTGTGTTTGTATTTGAAAATGGTGCCCTGCTGACTCAGCAGCTCAGAAAGGGGTTTCACATGACTGTGGTATTAATACGGTGTTAAAGAAGTGTGTCTCATCATGTCCACTTTTTGTCTCTTCATCTAAAGCAGTGTTTTTCAAATGGGTGTATGTGTACTTTAAGTTACTACGAAGGGTACCTAACAGAGACTGAAAGTTTCTTTTGAGGGAAGAAGTAAAGTTTTAACTCTAATATAATACACAAATAATTTTGAATTGAATCTTCTTTTCTGAGAATCATTACTATAATTATAATTTGCTTAACAGCAGACATTCCGTTATGCGTAAAATACTCAAAATCTGCTATAGATATGATTCTTTTCACTATATCTCTGGTTCGCTTGGCAGGATAGATAATCCTTTCTACCCTTTTCCCACACCCATATATCCTTGCTCTTCTTTTTTCTCTTTCTTTTAAAAAAAAATATAGTGCAGACAGAAACAACAGAGAGATCTCGCATTAATTTTTATAAGAAAACAGAATCTGGGGATCAGATCTGCTTCATTCATCAGGGACCTCTCCGGGAGACTCACTATATCAACAATAATACGAGGGAGAATCAAGAACCCAGAGAGCAAAAGACAAAACATGGAGTGGAGACATCCGTCTTCTCCAGTGAAGAAGAAATTCAAAAGTCAGCCCTCCCCCAAGAAAACCATATTAACGTTCTTTTTGGACATGAAGGTTCCTATTCTGGAGTATTTCCAAGTGCATGGACAAACAGTGAACAGTGCACATTACTGTGCATTGCTGTGAAATGACCTGAACCCTGAGGGCAGTGGGAGCTCAGAAGGTCATGAGTTCAAATCCCAGCACTACCAGTCAGAGACTGCAGAGCGCATGAGGAAGGCCCTTAACCCTCAACTGCTCCGATGTAGAAATAAGATGTCAGTCGCTCTGGATAAGTTCATCTGCCAAATGGCATAAATGTAAAAAACTAAATGTAAACCTGCAGTTTGCAGCCCAAAACAGTCTCGCTGCACCATTACAATGCACGTCCTCATACAACAGCAGAGACAGTAGAGACAGAGCAGTGGCCAGGGGTTCCAACATCTCCCACGTCCTCCTTATAGCCCAGATCTGGTGCTGAGCCATTATCTCAACTTCTGTCCACTGAAGGAGGCGCTGCGTGGTCACAGCTTCCCCTCTGATGATGAAGTAAAGGAAGTGGTGCTCACCTGGCTTCGGGAGCAGCCGAAAAACTTGTTCTCTGCAGGACTACAGAAGCTAGATGAACGATACACCAAATATGTTGTCTTGCCTAGACACTGGCCTACTGATCGAAAGGTCGGGAGTTCAAATCCAAGCACCGCCAACCTACCACTGTTGGGCCCTTGAGCAAGGCCCTTAACCTCATCTGCTCAGTCTTATAAATGAGATAAATGTAACTCGTTCTGGATATGGGCGTCTTCTAAATGACTGTAATGTAATGTCATGCATGGGGACTATGTGGAAAAGTGATATATACTGTATGTTCAGATTGTCACAGTTACTTCTGGATTTTGCCTTTACTTTTTGATTCTCCCTCATATATTTCCCCTTGTTAAATAAGAACGCAATCAGTTTTAAACCTGTTTATTTTTATGCTTTGATTATGTGCAACCATAGAAACCATAATGTATTAGAACGAGTGCATTCAAACAAACTTGTGATCGAAAGTACAGCCGACACCACAGTCCAGTCTGAGCCATGTGGGTGACAAAGCCCCGCCGTCCAATCATCATCAAGACTTCAATAGCTCCGTGGTGGGAGATTTAATGCAAGTGTGGAACGTTTCCTCACACAGATGATGTCTTATATCAGCAAAAATAACTAAACTGATGAAAGCAGCCTTCATGCCAGGTGACACCTGTTGAAATAATGATTTATAAATGTAGTTGTACATAAATACTTTATAGCTAGTTTTTCCGTCGCCCTTTGAACACCGCCAAGCACCGCCAAGCTACCTCTGCTGGGCCGTTGAGCAAGGCCCTTAATCCTCAGACTGCTCAGTTGTACAAATAATGTGGATACAAGTCGCAAGTAATGTAGATGCAAGTCTCTCTGGATAAGAGCGTCTGCCAAATGATGCTAATGTAATGTAAGCAGTGAGCTTACAATCTGTAACAATAATATCACATCGCAAACCACAACAAACAGAGTACAACAGGTCCTCAAGCTTGAATACAAAAAAGAGAAAGCCTCTTTGTGTAACCGCTATCCGTTAATGGGTCATGAATATCAGGAGGCAAAAAGAGAAACTATGACACCAGTCGCACTGACCCACGTACGTACAAAGGTATTAACTGTTCAGTGAGACATTTGTGTTGTCTTTCACCAGGCACATTCTGTCTCACAGCAATGTGTAACTGAATCTCTTTGATCCAACTAATTAGACTCATTCTCCAGGAAAGGCTGTCATGGTGGAAATATCTTAGATGAGTGCACGTGGAAGATACGCTGGGCTGGGCACATGTCTTCATGTCTGCTTTGAGAGATGTTCATCCCTCTAACAATGAGACATAAATAGCCAATGAGCAGACGCATGGTTTGTGGATGATTCAGTGATGGATGTGCAATTTAGCCTTTATAAATCTTGAAAAATGAATCCTTATTTCAAATCATTTTTACCGTTGAATTCAAAAACATATAGAAAGCCAAGTCAGGCCACAATATCTCATTTTAACCCTGGAGCACCACTGGGGTCATATTTGACCCAAGCTTTTATCTCACTCTTATATTCAACCCACTCACTGGTTGGTGGACATTAGTGGACATCCCAGGAGGTCTCATAAGGACCATTTCATAACATGTAGTAGGAAAGGGTTAGTTAATTAATTAATTAACTAATTAATTGTTTTGGGGTTCACTGAGTCTGTATTATCATTTCAGCCAATGGTGATATTTTTTCTATTATAAGGTGGTCTGGGTCTTCCAGGAGTTCTAACTGCTATATTTTGCTCTTAAATCAGAAACAGTGTTGAGCATTTTTTTTGTAGCGCTGAATTTAGCAACTAGCATCCATCCATGCTAATATTCAGTTCCGTTCCTTTTTATTTGTACAGTACTTTTTTTTGAGGCATTGTCACAAAGCAGCTTCAAAGAAAAATATCAATTCTGGATCTAAATTTTAAATATATGAATTTATCCCTAATGAGCAAGCCAGCGGTGACGGTGGCAAGATAAATACTCCCTGAGACAAAATAAAGAAGAAACTTTGAGAAGGAAACCCACCCACATCTGGGCAACACCAGATAATGCAATTATAAATAGTTCCCTTCTATATATATCTGTATCTGTCTATATCTATAGTCAAAAAGTGCAATTGTGTAACCATGAAATTCATTACCGTTGGAACAGGAAGTATATTTTGTTGAAATTATCACATGGTAACTGATGGGAACTTAAGTGTAAAACTGTTCTTGGCAATTGCTGTCCTAAAGCTATGATGGCACTTGCTGTTCTAAGTTTTCATAGGAAAACTCTTCAAAGAGGGGTTGGTATTATATTTGAAAATAGACCAGTAGGTGGCATTTTGAGCCACGTTCAATCCATGCAATGCTGATTTTTTAAAATAAAAATGGAATTTTTGCCAGTAATAACACCAGCATTGATGTGTTTCCTCAGAGCTCAGACGTATTATTTAGTTTATAGCTCAAAAAACACAGTTAAGTGTCCAGTACCTGTTTAAACACAGACTGTGTCCGAGTACCAAACACTAATAGAAAGGCTGTTCTATAACTGTGGGGCTTTGTAAGAGCACGCTCTTCACTATTCAAGGTACTAATAAATAGCCTGCACCTTTTGATTGAACTAGGCGAGGCAGATCATAAAAAATAGAAGTTCACTCAGGTGCTGCTGTGTAAGACCATTTAGTGCCTTAGAGTTCAATAGAAGTATTTTATAATCAGTGCAAAATGTAATTAGGAGCCAGTGCAATGTGGATAAGATAAGGGTGATGTGGTCATATCTTCTGGTTCTAGTTAGGACTCTCACTGCTGCTTTCTGGACTAACTAGAGTTTGTTTATGCACCTACTGGAAAATCTAGACAGTAAGGCATTACAGTGGTCAAATCTAGAGATAACAATTGTGCAGTGATGTCTTATTGCTTACATTTGCAATATTATTGAGATGAAAGAAAGCTATCCTAGTAATATTATCTACTGTACAGCCCGAATTCCAGAAAAGTTGGGACATTCTTTAAATTTGAATAAAATGAAAACTAAAAGACTTTCAAATCACATGAGC
>JAQLOM010000359.1:0-19542 GCA_030068315.1 Chrysichthys thysi | reverse complement strand
GGTGGTAACGCTGAAAATACAAGCTAAACGCAGTAAACAAAAGGGGACCGGAAATGACTGAGCTGGCGGAAATTTTATTGGAACTACGTCAGCACCCCTCTGTTCATATAGCCCATTAACTGATGATTAATTTAATTTATTCAACCAACTTCTTATCGACAATTAATCTATAGTCGATTAATTGTTTGCATCCCTAATTTAAATTAAGTCATTTTGCTTGTAAATGTCTCCTTGTATCCCTTTATTAAGAAACACAGTTCTGATACAATTTCATTCTACCCCTAAAGGTCTTTATGCCCAACACGTACTCTGTGTCGGAGGACGGACGGACGTGTTGATCCCCGTACACCTCCATATGGGTTTAAGGGCTTCCCCTCCCTTTTTTCCCCCAGTGTACACTGTGATAACTGGAAGGGTTTTTTTGTTGTTGTTTTTTTTAATTTATTATTATTTTTTTTTAAACTCTTGTCTGACCACAACGCACGATTCCAAATATAGTAACAAAAGTCATGAGTAGTTTCTGTACGGTGTGTGTGTGATATATTTTACGCCTATTCTGTTGAAAGGTGCCAATAATTTAGTATACAGTATATAATGGAATGCATGACCATACTAACAATGAATAATATGTTGTATACAATGTGGCCATCCAATGTTATGGTCTGAGAAATTCCGCGTTCAGTTTAAATGGAATTGCAAAATTTTGTCATCGCTTCGACTGATTTTCTGATTTGCCCGAGATAAAAATTCAAAACCAGAGCTATGATTGTGAAAAGAAGCCTGCTGCTTCCTCTTTGCCCAAAGCTGCTGTCTTCAGTGTTTTAGGTTTAAGGGTTGAGAGGATACATGTGTGATGACCTATTGCACAGTCTCCTAAAACACAACACATCCTTCCCTTTTTTTTGTCTTCTTTTCTTCTTTCTTCTGGCATTTCACTTGGCGTGTCGCACGCTTGCTCTGGGTTTTCTTGTGCCGCAGAACCCAGCGCCTGATTCAGACCACAAATAGCTTCACGTCCTCACCCCTGTTAAGGTGATTGAGAATATCCAGTGTTGAGTCGAGGCAGAACTACTGGTTGGTGAACTACTCGGCACGGTCCTGCTGTTATGTTCAGTGTGCTGTGTGCATTTCCCAGTGCTGACTCACGCTGCCAGGGTGAATGCCACACATGTTTCGAGGGGTTAGTGTGGCCCTTGGCAGCGTTGCAAGCGTGCAGGCAGTTGCCATTTGGTGTCGTCCAGGCGTGTTTCTGAAACCCCGATGACTGTTTTTTGTTTTTTTTTTGTGGTAAGGTGTAGGTTTCTGAATCTGGGTCACTCGTCGCACTAAACAACGACGTATGCATAACCAGCGGTTTAACGATACATGCTTATAGTTTAAAGTGCACCGTTGTTCATGAAAGGGGCACATATTATTACATCACAGGCTCGACATGCATAAGTTTAACCATCTGGTGGTAGGAAGTAAGTCACTCACTCATTTGTTAGATATGAATTCATTATTAGAGTCTGAATAAATACCCATGGCTGTGTTTTGATTCAGAGATTAATACAGAAGGTATAATATCCTCCTGAGACCCAAGTGTCCTCCAGAGAGAACATCACACTTTCCCCAAAACTACATTGTGTGTATTTCCTTGTAAGATCCTCATATGAGGACCATTTGGGTACTCTTTTGCCAAATTTCTTCCTGTTTGGAGATAATGATCAAGTTGAATAGTTATGAGTTACGAAAAAAGAGAAACCGTGAGTAGAAAGGACAAGGCACACACCATTAAACTTCGGGACTCAGGAGGCTACGTTTTGAATAACTGTCAATACAGGTGCTCCCCGAGTTACGATGACCCGACTTATGATTTTTCGAAGTTATGATGACGATTGCTATAATTGATGACGCTAAAAATTGTAAAATATTTAGAAAATATTTACAGTTCGTGGGCAGACATCGCAGGCAGGCCAGCATAACAGCGTAGGACGTTCAAACGACGCCCGTAAGTACGCGGCTGACACACAGAAGTACGCGGACGATGACCGGATCGCACTCCTCACACGATGCCTCACACTCTCCCGCAACTCACGAGGTTAACTTGTGTATCGGGTTTTTTGTGATTATTAATGGAACAGCTTCAGCGGCGGATGTCTGAAGCCGGAGCTCAGTATTTGTGTAGCGGGGTTTCGCGGTTGGACGGAGGTCAGAGACACAGTGCTGCTGCCTCCACCAGGTGCGGACCTCTCTGGCAAACTCTCTCATTTGACAGAAATGTGATTTAAATGGAGTGAGTGAGTGGTCTTCTACAGGAAAAGACTCCTGGTTAAGCTAGGCTAAGTGGTTCAACACAGCGGTTCGACATACAATATTTTCGACTTACGATGGGTGTGGCAGAACGCATCTCCATCGTAACTTGATGACTTACCTATAAGTCTAATTTCAGCCATGTCTGGCAAGATGTAAAATTAGATTCCTCAATTTCTTTCTTTGATGTGAAAGTGATATACATTCCAAATACACCACATCACCCTGTGGTTTTATGTAATAACCAAAAAAACCTGACGTTTTTGTGCTTCTTGTACTACAGCAACTTCCCAACATCAACATATTTTCTTTTATTTAAGATCGACCCCTCATACATTTTATCTGTTTCTCGGTAATGTTGAGGAATGTCCCTGAAACGGGTTGGCTCCTGTTTCTTGCGTTACAGCAGCTATAAACAGTCCTTCCATCACCAACCACTCTTTCTCTTTCTGTCTTCAACTGACCAAAACCAAACCAAAATTTTTTTTGCAGCTTCCAGAGAAAGTGCAAAGCCCTAAATCCCGAAGACTTTCCCGTGTTAGAAAACTTGGTTAATGCTTTACGGCTGGTCGTTGCAAAGCTCGGACACTGAAGACACGCTTCTTCTGAAAATGTTAAGTAAACATCACGTAGAGGATAACTCTAACCTCATAAACAATGCTATGTTCTTTAATCCGGTTATGTGGCGCGTCTGCAGTACAAGAACAATCTGATTTTAATACAAGTCTGTGGTTTGAAATACAGCAGGTATTACTGTCAGAGTTGCCGTTAAATCACATGAATCCATACCTTCTGACCAATCAGAATCGAGAATTCTACAGGGCTGTGGTTTAATACGATACAGTAGATGATGGAGTAATCGTGCTGCATGGCCTAGCGGGAAACCATGATCACTTTAATTATTGCAGTCAGTTTGATGATGATGCCGACTCTTATTATTTCACATTTTGACTTTGCCCACAAAATGGCAACCCTGAAAGCTCCAAGATTGCATCCGTGTTGAGGGTCACAGGGAAGCTGGAGCCAATCTCCAAGTTAGAGGCGG
Source organism: Chrysichthys thysi (assembly GCA_030068315.1). NCBI lineage: Eukaryota > Metazoa > Chordata > Actinopteri > Siluriformes > Claroteidae > Chrysichthys > Chrysichthys thysi. Next base: position 16,205 of record JAQLOM010000359.1, on the reverse strand, counting down.
GGTACACCCGGGGCAGGTCACCAATCTATCACAGGGCTGACGTAGAGATGAACAACCCTTGACACTCGCGTGTATACCTATGGGCAGATTAGAGTAGCCAGCTGACCTAATCCGCATGTCTTTGGACTGAGGGAGGAAACCAGAGCACCCAAAAGAAACCCCCGCAGGCACATGGAGAACATGCAGACTCTACACAGAAAGACCCCAGACAGCTACAAGGTTGGAACCCAGAACCTTCTTGCTGTGAGGCCACAGTTAACATAAAATTAGCATTTCATGTGCATGGCGTGCATAATTTCCCAGGACTAAACTGCATCCATACAGCCACATTTCCAGACATAAACACACACAGAATAAACAGAGTTAATATGTCTCCGCTTTAAGGTTGGCTCACGTGCATCTCTCGAACTGATTGAAGCCCTCTTTCTAATTACAGCTTTATGTAGGATGCGTTTCAGGCCCCTTTGCGTTCGCACAAAGACCCAAGTTTATTTGACCAGAGTCTGTATAGTACAAAGCTACTGCATGATTGTGCGGTGTAGTCGAAACATGAGCTATGCTTTTAAAGACACAACCAATCCAGAGTTCACATGGCTATAGCAAAAGTGATCTGTGAAAAGACCTTGAATCACTTTTCCTCTTATTTTCTATTTTCTTTTTTTTTTTTTTTTTTTGGTGGCATTACACAAGCCCACTTTCTCTCCCAGGCTATGACGTCCGCTAGCACACTGAGAGCGGCTCTCATTCTGTTTTTCTCTTCCTCCCACACTGCGTAGGGGCAAGGAAGTGCTCTCACTCCCACTGAAAAGCTCCACAAAGCCAGCACTGTTGGCGCAGGTCTGTCTCTATGCTACGACTTGCTTTGCTGCAGATTTCGAGTTTCGGCTATGCGACGAGGAAAAACCTCTCTCTAGCCATCTGACAGCCACGTGACCAATTTTGTCTCTCTTTCCAGTTGAAAGACTTCAGAGCAAACAGACGTCTTAATGGAAGCTGAGGGCACATCTGTGTACACTGAATAAATGTGTGTGTGTGTGTGTGTGTATGTGTATAGCCTCAGAAATCATGCAGAAGAGGCATCCTCGGCTTTTGCTGCTTTATTGTTTAATCAATGTAGGAATGCTGGTTTATAGCAACGTGCAGTTTTTTTACTTTGCCTCTTGATTGCATAAAGCTGTCTTTCCCTGACGGCTCTACACAACAAACCTGCCATGGCCTAATCGTATTTTTTTTTCACCCATCCGCCCCCCCCAAATGTCTAGTCACGCTAAGGCTTGACATTAGATGTAACAAGGTCTTGAAAGCTTTCTGTAACCCTGTGGTTTTCAGTGTTGCTCAACGTTACTCATTGATTTTAATCTCAAAAGGAAAAGTTTTTTTGTTTTGTGTGTGTGGGTTTTTTTTTTTTTTTAAAATTCAAAGACTTTCCAATCAAGGGTGTTTTTTTTCTGAATCACTAGAAGGTCCTTCTCACATAAGGGCTGTCTGGTGATAAGTCATTTGGCATAAATATTAAATGTCGTTTCTGATTCAAGGTCTTGGACGGGTCAGATTTCTTATGCAGTTGTGAATGTTGGGGATTTCCTGTGGTTGAGCGATGCATCACATTCAGGCTCTGAATTACCTTTGGGATGGAGATGCTGGCTGTGTCTCAAATTGTACATTTATGCATTGTTTTAGACAGTTTTCCAGCATGCGTAGCTGTCTTGAGCTCATAGGGCGGAAAACAGATGTGATTATATTTGCAAAGCAAATGACATGTGGTTCAGTGGATACTTGACACTAACCTGTTCCATCGTGTAGGACTAAAGGAAAGGGAAGATGCTTGCGGAAGATAAGGAGTTCACAGAGAAAAATAATGCCATTACTAATGAGAGCGGAATATCTGCGATGCCATCTTGGGTTCCGGTGCAAAACTTGAGTTTTTAATGAACTGTACATTAAAATAGACAGATTTAACGTATCATTGTTTTCGAAAACAACAGTGTGCTCCATAATAATGAGCACCCTTCATAAAATCAGTCTTTTTCTAGTCTCACTTGACTGCAAAGCGTGTTGCTTGGGTCTGTGGATTGGGTTTTTTTTTTTTGTTTTTTTTTTTGAGAGTCTCAGGAAGGGCTTCTTTCCTGCAACATTCCCTTGGCTTTTCGTTCTGAAAGTGCCATTTAACAGCTGATTTTGAAACTCGACAGCGACCAACAACTGTGCAATTATACCCATCCTCCATCATCAGCGTGTGGGTGAACACCGTGTTCCGAGTCCAGTTTCTAGCACGCATCAGACACACGATTCCTTACAGCCCTTTTAAAGCTAGACTTGATACGTGATGGTATTTTTCACAGCTTATGTATTTTTATATCCATTACCCGATTTGTGCACGTCGACATCCATCCCCCCCCCCCCCACCCAAGTCATTGATTACAGATGGATTTTATATGTGTACAAAAAGTGTCCATGTAGCTGGGTGCCAGGGCAGAATATAAGCATTTTAGCCAAGAAATAAAATTGGTTTGTATTTATTTAAAATGTTTTAGGTGTTCCAATAATTTAGGCACTTTCCCTTGGGGTATTTTTTTTATTATTATTATTATTATTATTATTATTTTTTTTTTTTTATTTTTTTTTTTTTTAGGTAAATACTATTATTTAGGAAAGGTTTTTTTTAGGGTGGGGGGGATTTATTAAAAACTGTTTACTTCTTCTTATGAAGGGTGCCATTAGTTCTGGAGGACACTGTAAGCTTGATATTACCATTAATTATATTACTGTACTCTCTCTTTCTCTCTCTCATATATATATATATATATATATATATATCACACACACACACACACACACACACACACACACACACACACACACACACACACACACACGGTGTATTGTGAAAATGTCTTCAGTTATAATTGCCACATCGCCCCGTGTGATTAGACTCCTCCAGTTTTATCCGTTGCGAGGTGAAATTAGCACTGCTCCTTTGTCTTCTTTTCTTTCTTCTTCTTCTTTAAATACATTTCTTTCCAAAGCAGCCTGTGCTTGGCTGAAATGATTCTTCTTTTAAATAATCATCTAAAAGCAGGCTGTACTGGGCTTCTCTCTCTCCATCTGTCATTCTTCTTGTATTAGGCTTTGTTTAACATGACTCTTTTTGTACTGTAATTCATGTCAGCCAAATCTTTGATATTAAATGTGTGTCTCTCTTTTTGTTTTAAACAGATGCCCAATTTATTATCCATTAAAATAACAGCGGGATCCATAACGCCTCAGAGCTGTCGACAAACCGTTGCCTTGATCCACAGTGACTGGGCACGGGGTGAGAGCCTTATTAGCGTATGTATAAGGGGCGCCTCCTGCAAAGGCCCTGTGATTGGCTGGCTCACGGCCTGTTTGCACCACCAGACCTTTAGCACATTGGGGCACACAGCTGGGTTCGACACATTTAAATGCACAACCCCCCCGTAGTTTCCCATGCACCCTTGCTGGCCTTTCTCAGTGACATCACTCGTTTGAGTGCATCTCTTTACTTTCCTGCTGGTCAGGTATTGATGCGAATGTGAAGGAAGCTCTTAATGCACCTCTTAACTCTTTGTTTCGTCACAAATTAGGTTTTCTTTCAAATTTACAAGCTGAGATGGCTGGCGACGTTGGCCTTCCTTTGCTTGGAGACAATGAGTCGTGCTGTTGATTTTGGATTTTAGTTTTCAGATCTTATGTACTTTCGTAACTTTGTAAAATTATGAATTGAAAGAAATGTGGCATAGAAATATCCAATCAGGTATGTGTTACTGTGATTTTTTTTTTAATGGGTCAGCTTTATAAATATATTTATAACCATAATTTCATTAAAATGTCTGTATTTCAGTAGGTGTAAGTTTCTACTGTGACAAAAAACAAAACAAAACTGCGGGCCGGCATCGCTGGCAAGCCAGCGTAACAGCGTACGATGTACAGTGCGTTCAGACAACGCCCGGATGTTCGAGTCACTCGCTTTGCGTGATTCCTCACTCTCTCCTGCAACTCATGGAGTTGGTTTGCGGTAATGCACTGTACAGTGTACCGATACACGTTTTTTCTTTTTGTGTGTGTGCTTCAAGAGCTAATTTTAATTCATAAGAATGTCTTTTAAACGCCCCAGCATGCCTCCTACAGGAAAAGACTCCTGGGTAGGCTAGGCTAAGCTACCTGGGCTAGGCTAAGCAGTGGCCTACAACATTCGACATACGATATTTTCCACTTACAGTGGGTATAGCGGAATGCATCTCCATCGTAACTTGAGGACTCCCAGTAACAAGAACAAAAAAAACGTGATCATCTTAGATGATCAAACCATTTCTATGTTGCACGTATAGACATTTATTATGATATATAGATTTGCTAACCAACTGCCATGAAAATATTAGTAATGTTTAATTATATGTTAATAGCTATAAAAATGAATTTGTATTTCACATTAATCACATTTAGATTTAATGGCATTTTAAATATGTTTGCCAACGTTTTTAAAAAGTTGTCAATGCAATAAATGCCTGAGGGAATAAAATTGTCCTAGCTGTGAATCATGTTCAGCTATATATTTTTCAGTATCAGCTATTGATTTTTCACTTGCAGTCGTTGGCATTTGGCAGAAACCCTGTACAGAAATGAAAGTACATTTTAAGTCCTTTATATCTCTGAGTGGTTAAAGGTTAAGGGCCTTGCTCAGAGGGTGGCACGGTGGCTTAGGGGTTAACACTGTCACCTCTTCTTGGTGTGGGGTCCTGGGTTCGATTTCAGGGTCGTCCTGGGTGCCTTTTTTGCGTGGAGTTTGCATGTTATCCCTGTGGGTTTCCTCCGACTTTCCTCTGGGGGATTAGGCTAATTGGCTGCTCTAAATTGCCCGTAGGTGCAAATGTGAGTGTAAATTGTTGTCTGTCTCCGTGTGTTGGTTCTGCCGTGGACTGATGACCTGCCCAGGGTGTACCTCACCTCTCACCCGAAGTCAGCTAGGATTGGCTCCAGCGCCTCTGCAACCCTGAATAGGATGAAAGCAGCTTGGAAATGGATGGATGCATGAATGGCGCCATGCTCGAGGACCCAGAAGTGGCAGCTTGGCAGTGTTACTAGTAGTCCAATATTTTAACCACTGAGCTATCACTTGCTTTATTGGCCTCCAGGTCACTAAGGGAGTCTGCCATTTTGTCATCAAATCAATACATAGATTTCTAGTGAAAGTCCTGTCTAATACTGTTGTATTATTGTAACTACTATTGTAGCTCTGCACAAAGTTTGGGATAGATGGGGTAGACCAGTCAATAGGTGAGTGTGGATGATAAACACTAATAAAGAAACAAAATTCTAAAATTATAATAATCACTCAATAAAACATACACTGATCTGCTGCGAAGTGATCAGAGCAATCTTTGGAATACCCCGAGTTTCTATGAACACACAGAATCCATGTATACTTTACTCAATTTCATTGTTTTCTCACCTTCAGTAAGTCAGACAGCTGGTATGTAAACACTCACCATTTATAAACCTTATAGTGGCAGCACTTGGATTTGAACCCACAACCTTCTGAGTGGAAGTCCAATGTCTTAACCACTGAGCTACTACTGTCCAGCTAGTCTACTTCTGTGCCCATTGATAAACCCGTCTGTGAACCACAATGGCCAATGTCCATCTACCCTACTCCTGGTTGAAGGACAATGGCCGAGAACAGTTTTAAACAATGTTCTAAGTTATTGTTGATCATCAGTCTTATTGTTTGACCCACAAAATGGCAACCAAGAGATTAGTCAAGGGAGATGTAACCTGAACACAGATATTAAATAAGCTACTTGGCATTATACAGTACAGTGAGGTCTCACTGATGGAAACATATGCATGTCATGGATTATCATGTTTGATTGTTCCCAGAAGATTTCCATATGACCTTCAGATAGTGCAGATTGTGATCTCGTTCAGCACAGAGTTGAGTTGAGTAAAGGTAAAAATTTGGCCTCCTTCATCTGGAGTTTACCACAACTGTTTAATAAGAAGTCAGACACCGCTTTGTGACGAGCTCAAACCACAAGCTTTAAGACTGAGGCCTAGTAAAGCACTAGTCATCTTTTTGAGCATCTGAAACCCAGTGGCTCACATTTACCAGATGAAGTGATAAGTGTAGGTCAAACATCGGACGATCACGTCAGCAGCCATTGAATAAAAGACCACAGAGTTTAAAAAAAAAAAAAGAAAAAAAAGAAAAGCTAGTTATCATTACAGTTATCAACAGAGCTAATTAAATCTTGGGAAATCACATGAGTGCTGGGGTGTGTTTTTTGCGTTTCACAGCTGTTTCCATATGTCTGACATCATGGCCCAGTTTCACAGGAAACCATGAAATATGTGCTCCCCCTTTCTGCTGTTCTGTTTGTCTGCTCTTTCTCACACACTATCGATCTCTGGGGAGGTGGTAGTCCTCAGCTGCTATAGTGTTGTGGTGTTGTGTTCTTGAGCACTGTCCTCCAGTCAGCCCCGTCACTTTGGTGTTGTGTTTTTCTATTCATCAGGAACATGGCTTGCAGCCAGCTCCTGGATCTGCTCTTTTTTTTTTTTGTACATGAAATGTTTTAAAAGATAGTAATAGCTGTAACTGTGGCCTGGCTTGGTCGAGTCATAAAACCCATTTGTGTAGGCCAAAAAGGTCTCTAAGCCTGGAATTAAAATCACTGATGTATAGCTTGGCCACAAAAACCCCCACTTTTTTTTGCACTTGTACAAAAGACCTTTTAAAGGCCTGCACGTGTGTAAAAACCACTTAAGTTATAACCTTACTATTAAACCCACAATCAGTTGCTGCTTGACAAAGGTTACACACCAAACAACATTTCAGTCAGTTATTAAATCCATAAAACAAGATTCAGTGCTGCATGGAAATACAGTGGAACCTCGGACTGCGAGCATAATCCGTTCCCGAGACGTGCTTGGAATCCAAAGCAGTCGTATATCAAAGCGAATTTCCCCATAAGAAATAATGGAAACTCATAATTCGTTTCACAACCCACAAATATTTATATAAAATGATTAATACAAAATATAAAGTAAAAATACATAAAAGAAAATAACCTGCACTTCACCTTTGAAAAGACTCGTGGCCGGTGTGAGGGAGACCAGAGAGGTGGAGAGGAGGAGGATTATTGTGTAGGATGACTTTCATTACAACTCACGGAATCACTGCAGTCTGTCGGCTTGCTGAGAGCTTTTTCTTTTCGTGCGACTTTAACAAGGAATCTATCCAACGATCGCTGCTTTTCCTCCTTTTGAGGATTTTGCAGAAATGCGACATTGCATCGTCATTAAACAGATTCATCGCTCGCACTGCTACAGCCTTATTCAGGTGGTGCTTTTCTACAGTTTTGCACTCTTTCCCACATTTTACACATCTCCCTGGGGGCCATTTTCACACACACACTAACAGTATATGCTAGCGCAGATGTTGACTATACAAGTGAACCACAATCCCACAGTGAATCAGAGAGAAAAGTGATCACATGAGGCTCGGCAGATGAAGCGTCCACATACTACTCATATCACAAGACCCCGCTTGTTCATCAAGTCAAAATGTATTAAAATTTCTTACTTATCTTGTAAATACTCCCAGACCAAGCTACTAACAACCCAAGGTTTCACTGTATCTATCATTAAACCAGATGAGTGATGGGGGTCTTGCACTTCACAAGACCCTGCTGGACAAATACTAAAAGAGCAAATATTCCTGATGTGATGGTGGCTTTAGTGAAGAGGGCCTTGTTCTGTAAAGCTATCTCCCTGATGGTGAGTTTGCACTTTTGTGGGCGTGTCCTGTGGAACCTGCACTCAGCTCTTTGTGTTGTCAGAGGCATTTCAGCATCTCTTTGTTGTATTTGCTGTATGTCCTTGTAATTTTCCTCTGGAGAATCATTTGCAATCTGGAAAGCTCTTTAATGGGGGAGTAACTGAATCTGTGGAAAGACTGTTGCTATTTGAATTCAGCAGCCACACACACAACTCCACTCAGCGCTCCTTCAGAAGCTCCGCCCTTTAAATTCATGGACACATTGGCAGTGTAGAGACCCGTCCAACGGAACACGTGTGTATGTGTGTGCATTTGTGTTTGTGTTTGTTTATATACCTTGTTTATATACCCTGTTAACCTAACCCATATGATTTTTTCCCCTCAAGTTTTCTTGGAAGATTGGCATAATTTAGGCCAACCACATAGCACTCTTTCTTCTACGATGGAGTATTAGGGCCCCACATGAAGAAAATGTTTTTTTTTTTTCCCCCCATGACTACATTAAAGTTGACATCAAACTCGACATGTTGAGAATAAAGTTGAACTCAGACCGGTCAATTGGCCGACGACTCAACATGCCTCGTGTAGATGATTTGATCAAACTGTACTTCAGAATCGGGTTTAGCAATAAAGAAGTCCTCGCTGTTTTAGCGCAGAACCACAGTGTGATCATTAGTGTAAGGACACTGAAAAGGTTGTGCCGAAAACTTTGTTTGTTCAGAAGGTGAAATCATACAAACGTGGAAGAAGTGGCTGCATTCTTGCAAACTGAAACTGCTGGAAATGGGCAGATGCAAGGATATCGATGGTTACACCTACGTGCCATACAGAGAGGTTATGTTGTATCGCGAAATACAATAAGACAACTGGTCAAGTTGCTTCATCCTGCAGGTGTGTGTGCGTGTCTGAGACTGCAGCTGTGGAGCGGTTGCTTTCTCTCCTTACTAGTTTTGAATGTCAAGATTAAAGTCGACATCTAATTTCGAGTTTAATGTCGACTTTAATCTCGTCATGGCAAATTTTTTTTTCTTGATGTGTGGCCCTAATACTCCGTCGTATTATTCTCACTCTTTCTTCCCTTTCATTCTTTTCTTCCTTTCGTTCCTTCAACAAGGGACAATTGTTTAGCACAATCAGAAAAACACAAACGCCAGTGTTAGTGTTTTTATAATTGACCTTGTCTATGACCTCCGTTGTCTGTGTCTGTTGGAAATGCAGGGCATTATTTGCGTTACTAAAAACTTATTGCTGTACAGTGGTCCAGTTTATACCGACAGACAAGGAGTAAACACAGAAACTTAGTGAGATTATCAAAATGTTTATTCTCCAAAATGCACCGTTTTGCATTGGTAGGTTGGCTATGTCCTAAATCCTGAACTGTGCAGATAAATGCACCTGTACAGCCATGTACAGTATGGTTTACGATAACTGATTAATCTTAATCCTGTACACTTGATGATAAACTAGAGCTTAACCTAAATCAGGGCTCTTATGCCTGTCCCAGGTCAAGGTATATCAGAAGTAATACATAATTACTTGAAAAAGATTCTGTCATTAAACCATAAAGATGGGGTCTTGAGTATTACAAGACCCTCCTAGACAAATACTAAAAGAGCAAATTTTTTTCCAAAGCAACAAGCACCTCAGTGAAATGGGGATTGTTCTGCAAGGCTACATCAATGATGGTGAAGTTTGTGGGCGTGTCATATGCAAATTATAACCTTCACAGTTATCAAAAGCATTGTCAATGAGTCACGTCTTTGTACTCGTTCTCCCCGCCGTCATTTTGTAAGTCAGTTTCCATTTTCGTCCCTGGAGAGTGTCAGCTTGTCAAGTTCTGCTTGTGATCAGAAAGAACCGGGTTGCATAAAAGTAAAAATCTGGACTTGTAAAAGTCACGTACGATCTAGGCAGCTCTGTTTTGAAGCATAAGGCAAAGGCTTTAAGCCAAGGCTAATAGAAATGCTCCCCGTCTCACATACTAATCATACCATACCTGTGAGACTACGCTTCACACAGAACCTGTTCTCTGATCCGAGGTCTCTTGAGAAAATTCCTGACTTGTGAAAGACAAACGAATAAAAAAAAAAGCATGTGGTCATAAAAGGGAAAGCGATAGTCATTCAAACACTAAATACTAACTAAAATAATGAATAGATTTGGGTTGTATGTTTTGAATACCACATGAAGTAGGATTTTTATTTATTTATTTATTTTTAAGAATTGTCGGGCCATTCCTAGACAAAGATTGTCTTAACATGAAAGCGTCGCATTGTGACAGGAACTGATGCACAAAGAAACCTTAATGATGGTAGCCATGCCTGGGTCATGAGTTGTGAGTGTGTCATGACGTTGTTGTTGTTGTTGTTATTATTATTATTATTATAAAGTCAATGCGCATGACCCACAGCATGTTTACTTCATTGGAAGCTTTATTTTATGTCATCTTCCATAGGGGTGTGGGGTTGTATGTGTGTCTCTACTGTGTCAAGATCCAAAACTTTTGTAGCTAAGAAATGAATATCTGTGAAAAACAATGGTACATGCAAAGGATACCCTGTTTGAATAAGATACAATAGTCTCATTGATGTGGTGATTGTTCTACAAGGTTGTATGTCTGATAATGGTGACGTTCAGGTGAATTAGTAGTGGGTGTGTCACATACAATCTGTAAATGACTCTTCATTGTTATCAAAGCCATTACTTGACTATAGATGATGCACAAAGTATTGCGTGTCATTATTTTCTGTCAGCTCTCAGATCCATTCACTCCACCTGTACACCTGCTCATTCCTGTAAAAACATGTCTCTTAAGTGCATCAACTTTCAGCCCTAAGAAGTATTTTTTAAGCAAATTTTATATCAGAGTTAAAAAAAATGTATGTGTATCTATCTTTTTAACCAGTTATGGGGGTCCTTAGTAATGTAAGGACCCTGCTGGACAAATACTAAAAGAGCAAATATTCCAAAGGTAGAATCAGTGTCATGTAAGTGGTCATTGTTTTGTCAGGCCATTGCGTTGAGGGTGAATACATTTCCATGCCCTGTGGATTAAGCAGTGGGTGTGTCTCACACGCACATGCATTTAGCAAACTCCGCCCACAAAAACAGGCATCACAGTAGAATGAGTTTTACCGTGAAACTCTGTGGTATTTCATGGATGTGCCATAAAATAAGATAATACTTTAATAATCCCTTTTGTTTGTTTGATGAAACTCAAGTCAAAATAAAACCCTTTCTCTTAAATTTATCACAGTTTGAAACCACAGATACCTAAGACCAGAACTATTTTATTGCATAGCTAGATATTGCTTCATTTAGCTTTCAACATGATCTTGCTTTGTAAATAATAATTAACATTTTGATAGCTAATCTTTTAAACCAAATACCAGAAAACTGTGTTTATAGAGAATAAAGAGTGTAGTGTTAATAAAATCTGTCTTTGGTACTAACCAGAACTGGTTATAAAACTTTAGAACGCTGCCTGTCAAATCCTTTTATTAAAAAACAACAATAATGTTTCTATAGTTATTTATGGCACCTTGTGTAAATAGGTGGTTGTTCTCACATGTTGCCTCGTGGATGGTGACTTTGTCTTAGTGGGTGTGTCTTATTCAGATTTGGCAAGCTCCGCCCATCTCAGCATCATAAACCAAGGGTTATTTGAAGTGTATTTTTAAGTTTTTTTTTTTTTAACTTACAGGTGACTTTTTCCAGAATTTTTCTCCAAAAGAAGTGGCATCAGTTTAATATTCTGTTGTTTTATTTTTATATTTGAATTGATTCAGCATACAAACAGGGAAATATTTCCAAAAATATATACAGTGGAACCTGTAGTCATGAACACCTCCAAACACAAAAAATTGGCTCCTGACTACAAAATCCACCAAAAGTTTGCATTTAATTGCAATAAAAAAGCAAATATTCCATGCCTGTTTTACTATAGCTTGTTGTACCTGGTGGTTGTTCTCACAAGCTGCTTCGCTGATGGTAACTTGGTGTTAGTGGGTGTGTCTTACGTGGGTTTAGCAAGCTCCACCCATAGATACATGTATCACAGGCAGGCATACTTTTAGGACCGGAAGGAAATTCGACGTCATAAAACCAGGGTTATTTTGTAAGTGTAACCTCCTTAATGATGACTTTATCCAGAATTTTCCCTGGAAATGAATATCTATGAAAAACAATGGTACATGCAAAGGATACCCTGTTTGAATAAGATACAATAGTCTCATTGATGTGGTGATTGTTCTACAAGGTTGTATGTCTGATAATGGTGACGTTCAGGTGAATTAGTAGTGGGTGTGTCACATACAATCTCTAAATGACTCTTCATTGTTATCAAAGCCATTACTTGACTATAGATGATGCACAAAGTATTGCGTGTCAGCATTATTTTCTGTCAGCTCTCAGATCCATTCACTCCACCTGTACACCTGCTCATTCATGTAAAAACACGTCTCTTAAGTGCATCAACTTTCAGCCCTAAGAAGTATTAGATTTATATAAAGCAAATTTTATATCAGCTTTAAATGTATGTGTATCTATCTTTTTAACCAGTTCTGGGGGTCCTTAGTAATGTAAGGACCCTGCTGGACAAATACTAAAAGAGCAAATATTCCAAAGGTAGAGTCAGTGTCATGTAAGTGGTCATTGTTTTGTCAGGCCATTGCGTTGAGGGTGAATACATTTCCATGCCCTGTGGATTAAGCAGTGGGTGTGTCTCACACGCACATGCATTTAGCAAACTCCGCCCACAAAAACAGGCATCACAGTAGAATGAGTTTTACCGTGAAACTCGGTGGTATTTCATGGATGTGCCATAAAATTAGATAATACTTTAATAATCCTAAGGTAGGAAAATTCTTGATCTATCACATCAGCAGTGAAAGGGAAGGCAAAGTATATATGAAATAAATAGACATAAAACGGCAGCAGATAAGTAAATCTACCATAAAAATAAAGAAACTGAATAAAAGAAGTAAAGACAAAAACAAGCAGCAAAAATAATAGAAATAAAGTGAAAACACAAAAAATAGATGTATAATATATGAACATTGTGCAATATGCAGATGTATTTAGTCAATCAGAACAAAAAGTTTATCAGTTCAAGACAGTCTCGGCAACTTTTTTTTGTTTGTTTCATGAAATTCAAGTCAAAATAAAACCCTTTCTCTTAAATTTATCACAGTTTGAAACCACAGATACCTAAGACCAGAACTATTTTATTGCATAGCTAGATATTGCTTCATTTAGCTTTCAACATGATCTTGCTTTGTAAATAATAATAAACATATTTTGATAGCTAATCTTTTAAACCAAATACCAGAAAACTGTGTTTATAGAGAATAAAGAGTGTCGGTGTTAATAAAATCTGTCTTTGGTACTAACCAGAACTGGTTATAAAACTTTAGAACGCTGCCTGCCAAATCCTTTTATTAAAAGAAACCAACAACAACAACAATGTTTCTATAGTTATTTATGGCACCTTGTGTAAATAGGTGGTTGTTCTCACATGTTGCTTCGTGGATGATGACTTCGTCTTAGTGGGTGTGTCTTACGTGGGTTTAGCAAGCTCCACCCATAGATACATGTATCACGGGCAAGCATACTTTTAGGACCGGAAGGAAACTCGACGTCATAAAACCAGGGTTATTTTGTAAGTGTAACCTCCTTAATGGTGACTTTATCCAGAATTTTCCCTGGAAAAAGTGGCATCGGTTTAATATTATGGTTTTATTAATTCATTTATTTATTTTTACGTTGAATTGAATACAGTGAACCCCCGCCTAGTGCGGGGGGTTACGTTCCGGCGCCCGCTGCGACAGGTGAAATCCGCGAAGTAGCGCCGTCACGTTTATTTTATTATTTATATATATATATATATATATGTGAAGGCTTTATAAACCATTCCCACTCTCTTATTAACCTTTCCCACACTCTTATAAACATGTCCTATGCTCTTAAACACTTTCTACACTCTTAAACATACATCATTTTAACAACATATAAAATTCTACATGCGTACTTACTGCCAATGAGGTCACTTCCTGTTTACGAGCTCAAGCGGAAGTAGCGTACACCGCCACAGTGTATTCATCCGCTGATGAAATACAGTGCATACTGTTATTTCGATTTAAGTGTTCTTTTAATGTTTGAATTAACATTTTTTTAAAATTATATTTTATATTATATTTTATATTCCAGAGTCCCGCGACAGCCAAAAAATCCCTCGAATCAAAACTTGAAAATCCGTCATGCATTGAATTTTACATTGGATTTCAGCATACAAACAGGGGAATGTTTCAGTAAAGAAATTTTAGGTATGTGTATATGGTTCTTGGAAAAACTTATTCATTTATATAAATCAACCCTCCAGATGACCAGGCGCCATACCTTTTTATTTCAGCCGAGATTTGTGTTGCGTTTTTTGTTTGTTTGTTTGTTTGTTTGTTTTTCTCCCCTCCTTCACTTTCAGTAACCACATTTAGTCAGGGTCACAGCGGGCTGGAGTGAGGCGGTAATACACCCTACCCTGTATGAGACGCCAATCCATATCCGTGTTTTTGGCAACTCGTGGTTTGAAATGTCTGGTTTGTTTTATTTTAGATTCATTTAAAAAGCTGTATCCTACACAGTGTCAGGTTTAGGATTAGGTTTTGAACCCATTTGTTTATGCTAAGAAATTGCAATTTGTTTTCTGCACACGTAATGCTTTGGCTGCTGCTGCTTTTTTTCTTTCTTTTTTTCTGAAAGGGATGTGAAATCATTTTGCCCTATGGCTGCTTTACAGCTCTAATTCAGGGGGCAGCTGGTAGCTCAGGGGGTTAAGATGTTGGCCTACTAATCGGAAGGTTGGGTGTTCAAATCCAAGTACGGCCAAGCTGCCACTGTTGGTTCCTTAACCTGCATCTACTCAGTTGTGTAAATGAAATAAATGTAAGTTGCTCTGGATAAGAGCATCTGCCGAAGGATGTCACTCACATGGTGTCAGAAGCCTGCTGTGACACCATCTATTATAGATTTTCTTAGTGGTGATTTTGGCACCAAGAGGCTCAGATGGAGGCACGTCCTGGCACCCTGGAGGAGATGTAGGAAGTGTTAAAAGAGGAAACGTGACACACTCCCTCTCCCACCTTCCATATGCGCTCTGCACTGACATCACTGTCAGACTGGGGCTTTAATCATTGCCTTCATGTGCTTTGTGTAAAAACATAATGGCAGCCTTGATCTGTCTCACACACACCTGATCACCTCCCTTATGAGCCAGACCCATACCAAACCACAGCCTGAAGTGCTACAGTATAGTTATAGTGTGCATCAAAAGTAATGGCGCCCTCGAGGACATAACAGGCCGTCATATTTAGACGTAAAACAAGATCTCTACTAAAGAAAAAGAAAGCATTTGTAGCGCAAACATTTTTAGTAGCACCTACAATTATTTTTATCCCAACCTCGGGTCATATAAATATTTTCTATAGTTTAGAAATTCCAGCGATCAGTTTTATGTGAGCTTGACACCAGGATAGATGACATTACATTACAGTCATTTGGTAGATGCCCTCATTTTGGATGCATTTCTTACTACTCTGGATTTCTAACCAAATGCACATATTCCTGAGAAGATGGAAATTTTGAATTCTGTTTGAATTTTTGATGAGCCTGTAAGCCGTGCAGACGTTTCAACGCAGCTTATTGCTGCACTTCATGCATTTAATGAGGTCACGTCCTGCAAAAGAGCCTTGTATACGAGTTGAAATAAAGTGCGCATTGGTCTTTCCTTCGTTCTTAAATTTTGAAATGCTGTTTGAAATTGTTAACATGTTTGTCCCTGGTGTTATTTTGTTGTTCTTCACTGTTTCAGTGAATTCTGAACGCCGTGTTCCCGTCTGTCTGTAGCTTTTTTTTTTTCTTTTCTTTTCTTCAAAGTGCTCGTTTGCAGCTCCATCGATCTGCATGCAAGTCATGGTTGATTATTTGTGAGAAAAAGAAACCCCAAAACTTTCCCTGCTCACAGTCTGACTCATCTCCATTGGATGAGAGGAAGGATTAGGGGACAGTCTGGGCTTTGTGAAGCTCATGACACACACTGAGAGTGTGTCTGGTTTTGAGTTAACGAAGCAGATAAACTGACTTGACCTTTAAACGTGGCCTGTGTTTTCAGCCCAGAGTACTCTTGTAAAATCAGATAATGACGATGCCCAGGTGTATGAGAAGTGAGTGATTATGAAGGTAACTGTAAAGCAGTGGCTTTTTGAGTCTATTCCTAGCTGTAAAAATTAGTCAAGATATGAAATTAATCATTTTAAATATTTGAATAAAAAACATAGAGTGGCTTGCAAAAGTATTCGGCCCCCTTGAACTTTTCCACATTTTGTCACATTACAGCCACAAACATGAATCTATT